>MU383856.1:373361-467046 GCA_022495065.1 Xylaria telfairii
CTAAACCCCCCGCGTGACGCCCCCCTCATTTACACAACCGTGTCCTTCCTGTCTTCCTTGGTGCAAATTTAATTCCCCGCCACCTTTTTTATTCACCCCCCCCCCCCCCCCCCCCCCAATCACACCAATCCGACAACTATGGCTTCTCGCAATCTATATCTACATCCGTATTCGCATCAATCCAAAACCTCAATCCGATTAATTCACCCGCACACCCTCTCCTATCCACCTTTTTCATATCTCACAAACCGCTCGCACTCCACCCAGCGCCCTCGACTAAGTCCAAATAGTTTTCCCAATAAGGAGGCAACCAAGAAACATAGCAAGAATTACCTACCTACTCACACGCCCTAAAAGTGACTCAAGTCTCGCTCTCCGAAGCCACCTATGAACCAGAGCCGTTCAGCGCTAGCGGTAGGTAGGAAGGGAGGGAGGGAGGGAGGGAGGGAGGGAAGTAGGTAGGCTGTTAGCAGGCAGCAGGATATTCTTGTTATAGATCTAGGTACCTAATCTATGTAGTTAGTCCAGGGAAAGAAAAAAAAAAAAAAAAAAAAAAAAAAAAGGAAAACTTAAGGAATTCTCAGGTCGTCATAATCACCCGAACCTAAATGTACCCACTGGCTCACCATTAGAAGGGAGATAGGGGGACGGAAGAACCCAACTTTTCGGAGTGTATGATTATGCGCAATGAGATAGTACATTGTGAGAAGTAAAATAATCTATAGGTAGGCAGGTAGCGAGAGAACCTGATGGAGCCAATCAAATCCCTAGAAAAGACACATCACATTCATATTCAAATTCATATTCTTCTGGATCCAACATCCAGTCACAAGGCAAGTCCTGAAGATTCACTCTGTCCAAGGTAGTTTCATTCATTACAACTCCCCATCAATCAATCAAATCAATCATGCCACGCCACGAACGTATCCTATATGTAATCCCGTTCCAGTACAGGCCGGGGAAGGGGGGGCAATCGGGACAAAACGAACGAGTAAGCTATATCAAACCAGGACAACGCTTGAACGACCATGTTAGCTATTATTGACAGGTTTCTTCTCTAACCAAAAGCAGCGGCTGCCGACAGTGGAAGAAACAAACGCGCAACGGCAACTCTTCTCTGCAAAAGAGTACACAGTCAGAAAAACCGGATCATTCGCCTATATACAGCGACAGGGCAAGGCCTCCTCTGCCTCGCTGTAACAGGGCGGATGCCAACAAACTTCTACTCTTGGCCAAAGCCCATGGTCTCCTCGACTGCTATTGTTAACTTCTGCTGTAATGCTTCTAATGACTTGTAAGGGGGGAGGTCGAGACGATTGAAACTGTGAAATGATTAGTTCGGCTCGGGAAACCATTCAGGCTTGAAGACGTACCAAGTGTGAGCTTTGGGCAAATTTCCAACATCGCCAGCCTTTTCAATAGTAAACCTCCTGGGCCCGTCGCTGCCTTGGAGATCCTTGAACCCGTTGACGGGAATGCGTGACGTGCCAGTAGCAAATTGAAGCAATCTGCTCTTCTGCTCCCCATCCCAACTCCTTATGGTTTGCCAGAAGAACTGAATGACTTCGTCGTTCTCGGTATAGCCACGATAATCCGTGTGCTTCTTCCAGTCGTCTACATCAATCTCCGCAATACCACCAATCAGAAGTTCCAATTCACGCTCATCAAAGACGTTGATGAGGTCATGAGGGATGAGCTCTTGGAAGCCGTCCTTAAATGCTTGGAATTGTTCGGCGATGCGCTTCTCGATGCGCCACTTAACCATCAAATCCACATACTCCTTCTTATTCTCATTGGTCACGTCGATATTACGGCCGTTGGGGATGAGGTCCTCGACAGTCATGACGCCAAAACGCTCGTCTTCGGTAGAGAAAGTTTGTTCCAAGATCCCACCGGAGATATCATTATCCAACATCCACTGCAAACTACGGTGGAAATCCGCATCTACACCTTCCATATCGGCGAGTTGGACAGCTTTGCCAAGTATCATCTTGTAGAGAGCTCCAATAAAAAAGGCATCCAGGAAACGGCGGTGGAAAATGGCGAGACCCACCACACGACCTATGAACTTGAAGTAATTAAGATGTTCAGGATTGATACCGGAATGTGGGTTAATTTGTAGGGTGTAGTTGTCGTGGGCCGAATACTCGAAAAGACAGTAGAACGGGTTGAACATCTCATGCGACAACAAGAAGAAGAACTCTCTTGACAAGCCACCATAGTCCAGACCATCTTCGCCCTCGAACTTTATCATCAGGCGCTTCTTGAGATCCGTGGCGGATTGCCGTGAGATCTCGGCAAATGAGTCTTCGAAAATATGTGACCTCCGGACCTTGATATGGCACTGGCCAGACAGGATGCGCATGGCCGGCTGGGATCGGAAATAGATCAACTTTCTTCGGAAGTCTCGCTTGTACTGGGGCACGTTCTGATCTAGGGACGATGGTAGTCGTGGATCGTCCCAAGTTGTTGTCTTCGTATTATGGTCCACGAAGTATACACGAGCCGTGTTGGTGAGGCGCATCTCCCACCCGCTCGGAAGAGGACCGAGTTGGGATACAGGCTGCTGCTGAATAGTGCCATTAGAATTATTCTGGCCGCCATACATCCTAATGTACTGCTGTCGTCGAGGGTCCACCCATGTAGTGGTGCGAGTGTTGTGGTCTACAAAATAAGGTCGCCCTTCTGGTGTCCACCGCTGCTCCCAGCCCGGGGGCAGCTCGCCAGTGCCGGGACTCGTGGCACCGGTGTGCATCATCGCATTGTTCTGCGCATTTTGCTGAGCACTTGCTTGTTGTTGTTGGTGCTGAAGCGTAGGGGAGTTAGCACCGGTGCGATCCTCTGGAAGGGTTCGGTTCTGATGCCTCTGGCGTTCGACCTGTGTGGCCGCCTCTCGCTCGCCTCGAGCGTCGCCAGCGCCAGCCGCAGTAGGCCGAGTCCAGCTCGTTGTACGGGAGTTGTGGTCCACGTAATATGTCCTACCTAAATGGTCTTCACGGCGTTCCCACCCGGCGGGTAGACGCCCTTGAGCATCTTCAAAAGGACTTAGTTGAGCGGAGGATCGAGCCTGGGAAGAACCGTTCCCACTCCCTGGTGCTGCACCACTCATACCATTAGTTCTAATAGGTAGATTTGTCTGCGCTCCCGGGCCTGTACCGTTAAGAGCCGAGGTGGACGAGGTAGGACGTTCCGAGGCACGATCAGCACTCAAAGTCGAAGCTTGTGGCGCTAGGGATGGGCGACTTGAGTTAGTAGACTGTGATTGTTGGGGGCGTGCCGGAGTAGAGAGATTCGTAGACAAGTTGATGATCAGCTTGCCGTGTACGACGAGGTTATCGGTGGATTTCTTTAGGTCCCGCGTGAGCATCTGATCTAAAGAGAAAACCTATCAGCAGGAGGCGGTATAAATAGAGTTGGTGGCAGAATCAAGGTTACCATCAGCGCCGTCGGCTAACTCAATAACGTCGCCGATGCGAACATTAATGACACCCAAGAACCCCTGGTCCTTCTTCTTGAACTTTTTCTGATCGAACACCTGCACAGCCAAAATACCATCCTCGGTTGCGCGACTAAGCCTTGATATGAGCACAAAGAGGTAAGCGCCGGGGTCCATAAACAAGAAACATACTAATCGAAGCTTTCATTCCAGTAGGGGTTCAAGGTCCGCTTGCAGACCTGAGTGGTCTTGGTCTGCTCCCCGTTGATGGTGGCGACAGCGAAGGGATCAGGGAGCCCTGGATCCTGGTGTTAGAAACAGTGTCCATATCGAGCAGAGCAGCGACATGGGGAATATGGCAGCAGGAGATGACACAAGAGCGTGAGATGGAACAGGGTTGCGTACGGAAGACATCTCTCTTATACAAGCCATCGGCGGCAATGACTGGGAATAGGCATTAATATAAGTATACCCCATGTTGGCCCTCCTATCCTCCATGCTAGACGGTCGTCGTGCAGACGAAGACACGGAGACATACTGGTTACTCGCAGGTTGGGTTGACTGTCACGGACACAAGAACCTAGTTAGCGGCGCTGCTCTGCTAGTGCAAGCGGAAGAAGAGGGGAAGGGACAGGACAGGACAGTCGGGGTGAAATAAGAGGCCGTCGACTCACGCTGATGACCCGGCGTCGGAGCGGTTCGTAGCCATGGCCGTGGTGATACCATGCGATGAGGTGTCGACGGGAGGTCCACAGGCTCTCCCACCTCTCGTTCCTGTTCGCGGCGGGCCGGTGCGAGAGCGTGAGGAAGAGGGGTCACTCGAGCAGCGGGAGGGGATCCAGGACGGCTGAGGTGGACTAAGAGATAGACGGTTCTGACTCGATGCTTGATGTGTCCACCACACGCTGTGGTGGCCGGAAGGAGAGGAAAAAGAAAACAAAACAAACGTGCCGAATGGAGCGTCGAGCAACAGGCACGGTTGAGGCTAGGATGCAGGAGGTAATACTAAGTCGAGACGCAGAGGCAATACTGCAGAGGATAAGAGATACATACCTGCTACTGAGGTCGAGGCAGGGCGGTGGGCTAAGCTGCTTAGTGGGTTGGTTGGTTCGGCCTGCTAGGTACTGGCAGGTATTGGTAATGCAAATGGCCTCTACAGTACCGGGCTGTACTTGCATGGCCGGGTGGGCTACATTATGTGGTGGGCGCCGCCGTCATTACACACACATGTGTGCGGTGTCCCCGGCGTTTCAAAAGGTACCTCGAGGTAGTGTTGCGCGCGCAGTAACAAGCAGTTTACCTGCTAGCGCTGCTCTGCCCTCTATTGGCACCTGCTGCAGTTGCAAGTGAGCCGACGGGGAAGCCGTGCTTTGATTGGCCAGGGCCGAGCCAACCGTGGGTCCAGAGTAGGTAGCGGTCCCGGACCAGGGCTTCTGTTGGAGGCTGTGCACAAACCTGTGTTGAACGAAACACTCGCCGACTCAGCCGTGGTGTCCTTTCCAGAACGTGGGACAAGACAAAGAGTCTCCAATTGGACTATACGCTCACTTTGAACTATTGATTCGGTCTGATTTGGTGATCAAGGGACACCACCATACACCAATATCCTGTGGTAGGTACAAACGAGACACTGACAGACGATACAGTCCTGTCTACCTTCAATAGGTACTTGCAGTACTCCATACATATCTCGTGGATACAGTCCAAATCTAACTATATTGGAGACCAAGGTGGCTGTGGCAATGGATGACAGAAAGTCCCCAGGATCCTGCACAGGACACCCAACTTGCACCATCTACAGTATTGTACAGTACAGCACTATACCAGCGAAGGAGCTCTGATAGGTACAGTGGCTGAAGGATAAACAGTCAAGAGATGCTCTGCCACCCCGTCACCCCTTTCCTCGCCACACTGATCCCATATGGCTAGATCTAGGTCCCTTGCAGAAGCACGAAAGAGCTTCTTCAGATGGCCATATTATTCGCTCGGCATATTGTCTCTAATGAATCTAGCTCCTCAAGCTACACTAATCCTGGTGCGTGTCGCGTGCTAGAACCCATATTGCCCGCGCCACCTGGCACCGGGTCAGTGAGTACTCGGACCTTCTCTTTGTTTATTTTGCTACGGACATCCGAGGTCGGGCAGGCATTCTTTCTTTGTCCCGACTATGCTAACCTAGGTAAATCCATGGAATTCTCCTCACGGGGCAGACACCTCCAGCCAGACTGGGGACTGTTTGACGGAATCTAGGTACTAAACGGACTTGATATCCGAAAGCGATATTAGGCGAAATGGAACCATCAGGATATTCCCCGCGCTTGTGAAACTAGATATATGCGTCTACTCTGAGCTGTTTACTTTATTCTCGTCTCATTGCTTTCATCTAGATTATACAAAACACTATATATCAAGTGTAAGTCTATCCGTCTAACCAAAGCTACATAGTAGTCTCGATGCTTTCACGGAAGTATCAAGCTGGAAAATGTCGAGTAAAATCTAGGGTAGGAACACAGCATATGTCACCACATTACAGGATCTCACCTTAAACGTAGAGAATAAGGATGGGCATTAATATTTAGAACTAAGTGTATTGATAGCGCATTTCCTAGGCACACATCTAGGAGCACCAATGCTACTCGTGGTTAGGTGCCGAAAATGAGGTTGACCTAAATATTTACTTTTCGCTGCCATGATATTCTATGGGAGACCTTGCCCATCTTCCGCCTCGGGGGTTGGTGTTCCTTGGTTCCAAGGCAGCCTTGATTATTATTGGGATGCGCATGAATCTGTTTGGGTTTGGCTCTCAATATGACTGACTTCGTAATGTGGGACCAGACAATGCAGAGAGGTTGGTAAGACACAAGATGAAGGTTTGTCGCATGGTAAATTGCTACTTAGCTGAAGAGATGACATCGAAATCATGACTAACTAACGCCATTTCTCCCGTTGCTATTTTTACTATCTCTTAGACATCAGTGATTCCCCTCAACCATGGCACGGTCCGGTGGGTGGCTGTCGCGGTGAGGGACTTATATCTCGCATACCATCCGTAGCGCGCGTGCTGCGTGATCTCGAAGCGCTTGGTTTTGCCTTCGCAGAGAAGCACCGTAACTAGTGTTACTCGTCGACAATGCCGACCTCTGAAACGCCGAGATTAGATTAGGAATCGATGCGAGAGAAGCGATAAGGAGCCGAAAGTACTGGCAGTGCGCTTAGCCATCGTGTTGATGACGGCGGGTATTGTTGGCGGGCTGGGTGGTGGTTGGTTGTATATTGGTGATGTTGGTAGGCTGGAGGGTAATCGATTATCATCTCAGGTTTGGGAAACTGTAAGTGCACCCCTTTGGCGGACGGCCTTGCTCCCACCTGGCATCAGCCGTGGGATTGACTGACAGGCTGATACACCATTCTTGGCGTCCGTCACCTATATGTAGGTAGTCCTGACCTAGAGGGCGATCTAAAAAATGATCATACTGCCTACATACTATTCTGGCTTCTGAATGCATTGAGTGAGCCGTACTCCGTATACATTAGAGACAAGGCTATCGCTAACACGGGCCTGAACCTGTCTTAGTTTGTCCCTTCCAACGCCAAGTCTGGCAGCCGTTGGTTAATAAGGTTGTCAGTCCGCGCCAAGCCGTGTTAACAGGCTTGATACACCAAGACAACCCACGATGCCGAAAAGCAAAGGGCTGGAGCAGATGTTGACAGGGATGTAAGGGAAACCCCCGCTTTCATGGCTTACAGTGGTGGTGCATCCAAAGGCGAAACTCGCTTTAGGATACGATTGAAGCAATGAATCGAGTACAGTAGACCGTTCTACCTACCTACCTACCTACTCAGAGGCACTGCCACCTTGCCCCCCGGACCCGGATTGATGGGCGTTGCAGCCGCTTCGGGAAACTGCGGGGCATAAGCCAAGCTCCGCCACTTTGGATGCGCAGTGGAGCAGGAGTTCGACCTTGCCGTGTTAGTTTAAGCATGGTGCCTATTGTGAAGACCATCGCCATATGTCGGTGAGAAGCTGCATGAGCCCGAAACATGCTGTAGTCTCTTCTGACAGCACCCACTACAAAGCTGACAATGAGCAATATAGCGAGTCTAGTATTGATCTAGTATTGATAACCACCAACTTGGCTATCTCCGCCCATTCCGCTTGCCGTGGGATGAGATACCCAAAGTGCACACAGCGGGGAACGATACCGACTCTATCATCACCCTAATACAACAGGGCTTTGCTGTGTATACGGTTGGAAGTGAGAACACCCATCTTATCACTATGATTTTATGGGATGGGAAACCCGGCACGTCATGAGAAACGTGTTATCATTTGCCCAGTCTAGGGCTGCATGGTAGTGTGCAGGATGCTAATCCTTCCTAAGCTGAGTTGGTCGCTTTGGGCGGCCTCGATGGAGCTATCATCGGGGCGCATTCATGGGCTGAATAATACTTGCCGAGATTTATACGCCGCAGATAATAGCCGGGATGCTTCTTGACTGCGAAAGCGGTACCGTTGTTGTTGTTACCCTGGCTAACCATCGCGGGCAATTATACCATCCCCTCTTTGAAATTGTTGCATTCAGATCTCAATGTTACAACTAGAAGCTTGACACACCATTCATTCGGCCGTCGATAGCGCCCGGTACTCCTGCTCCCTACTCAAGCAGTTTTTCTTGCGTAAGGGTACAAGTCCTAGGTGCAATGGATCCTCTCTCCATTACGACCGCTGTGATCACGCTTATTGGAGCGGCAAACAACGTCTATAGTTGTTTGCAATCTATTCGCCATGCCGACCGAGGACTTCAGTCATTAGTTAAAGAAGTCAGTGCTCTCAATGGCTTCTTGAGATCTATTGAAAGGGCGCTGGAGGATTGTCGGGATAACCCCTATGCCTTAGCCCATATCGATCCGGCTCTTTGGAAAGAGAGCAAGATTGCCCTCTCCGACTGTCAGGAGACACTAGAGCAGCTGGGCTCGGTTTTTAGTGAGCCGAAGAGGCCATCCCGCTCTAATACCCTCTTTCGTCGAGCAAGAGTCGCAGCTGAATTACACTCTCGCGCGGGGGAAATTGCCTCATTCCGAGAGAAGATCTCCATGTCCAATATGTCCTTGCAGACACTATTACAGGTCATTAATGTGTAAGTCGGGAATTGAACTGGCCTAATTTTCGCCACAGTTGAAGATTAATAAGTCAAGGTCGCTTTCTCTTCGGAGCAACGAATCCCAGGATAATATTCTGAGAGAGCTAAGAGAGCTGAAAAATGCTCTCAAGAAATCTTCTCAGGCTGCCACTGTTTCGTACTCGACGTTATTTCTCAATGAGAAAGATACACGCTTGGTCCATCATCTTAAGGGCTTGATTCGAGCAGCGCAGGACTTCCACTCAAGCGCCAGTGTAACTGCTAGTACAGTAGTTGGCAGCAGCGAATCTCAACCACCACCGACTGATTTTGGAGACGAGTGAGTAATTGTCGGAACTATTTTCTTCTTCTTTTGGCAAATTTTTAGAGTGCAACTTTTCCTTCTGGTCCAAGACAGTATCTGGAAGCTATTCTAAAACCGTCGTAAATTACGCTCGAAATAGTAATAACTAACTCTAAGTTTTTTAGTGATGCAAGGTCAGGCATTGCCTCTCGACTACCATCTATAAAGAGAGAACAGATCGAGACATACCTCTCTCAAAACCAATCAGTTTCACGCGTCGGCACCTCTGTATCCAGCATAGAAAGAGATGAGGCATTGCCAGCGCCAGGTAAAAGTCCTGAAGTAAACTTGAAGACACGTGAACCTGCCTCCAACAACACTTTTAGTACTATTTTTACTAGTGGTTTCAGCAAGATTGCTCAGCGAGCTCTTCAGCAACTTGATCTCGTAAAGGCGGAGGGGCTCCTCAGAGAAGCTCTGAAGTGGCACAGTTCCTCTGGATCGGATGATAAACAGCATCACCGACGTTTACAGACTCAACTTGCCTTGTGCAGTCTCCTCGAAGGTAATCGCCAAGAAGCTCAAGATCTAATCCTTAGCTTGCTTGGTTCTAGTGCGGAGAAAGACACTGTTGCGCCTCAACTTCTGTATGCTCTGACACTATTGCAATTGCACGAGTTAGACTTCGAGGGGGCGCGGGACAATAGCAAACGGCTCTGGGAAGTTCTTCAAAGAATGCCACACTGTACAGTTCTGGGAACGAACGATGCGATGAAACTCCTGGCCACTTCGTATCAAGAATCAGGTGACAGTCTCCTGGCCGACGCAATAGAAGCGGAATTGCCCGATCTGAGGCTTTTCGAGCCTGTGCCTAAGATGACGGACTTTCTGGCTGATGGTGAAGAGCTTCTCATCGGGATTCTCGGACTCCAAGACTGTTCGGAACCCTCGACCCCCAAATCAGTAGTTAGCAGAATCCACAATCTCCCGATAGCTAAGAAACCCAGCTCTCTCCAGATACGCGGACTGTTGCTAGAAAACTTACGTTCTCCGATATCAGAGGGTTCTCCTAGCGAGGCAGACGACAGTCTGTCCGTGAAGCAGTCTTCAGACTATGCACATACCCAGCCGAAAGAGAAGAAGAGGTCTTGGTCTAACCTTCGAGCCTTGTTCAGACCTCGCTTGTGGGACATTGGTAATGTGGACTTATATCCTTTAAATACTGGGGCACAGGATTCGACATTTAAACTGAGAAAAAAGGCAAAAACATCACATGTTGCGCAAGTATCTTCCCCAGAACCCGACTCTGGCTGCAACGCATCTTCGGACTCAGTCATGCAAAGTCAAACTATGTCAAAGTCGACTACTTCCACAACCGCGGGCTCAGTGGTGCAAAATCCCGACCCAGAGAGCACCTCCAGAACTATGGAGTGGGTCATCGAACAAACCGACAATAACGCAACAGATACGAAAACGGATACTGCAACGGAGCGAGAGGGCATACAGGAATCAACACAGCGGCTGCAGCGCCAGTATAGTTTCCAAGCCGGTGTGTCTGATGACATCTCAGCGAAGCCGCGAATTCCAACTACAACTGCGACTTGTCATGAGATGCCCAATAACGCAGTCTTTGAGCTGATGGACACGTCTCCGCGTGTGAAACTACCCGCATGGGGACATGAATGGCATAGTCCTAGCCGACAAGCTAACAACAAAAGCGAAGCAATAAGTTTTCATAAAGTATCAAGGCTTATCGATCGCTTTAATAATGACAGTAACCTATCTCTATCTCTATATGATGGCACAGTACCAATTCCAGGTATTTGCTTTCCTAGCAAGTCGCTTGAGGAATCCCATGTGTACCAGGGTGACATGACAATGACACCAGCTACTCCACTTGAGACGGAAAACGATATCTACCATCTGCTCGGTTGCAATAGAGATCCATTGGCCAGTGGTACTCCCATTGACCATCATGACGTTGCCACGGGGAGTAGCTCCTCCGGGTCGGAGTCGGATGTCTCCTCTATTTTCGACCAAATAACACCGTCAACCCGCCAAACAACATTCGGCACTTTAACTGAAAGCACGGATCATGACAGCAGCGTCGACGAAGATTGGCCGCTCAAAAGCGTTAAGCGGCTTAAAAGCCAACGAGCCACTGAGTTTGGGATTAGTGATGAATCCTCCACTCGCACCTCTTTCAAACCAACGAACGATTACAAGATAGACATAGAACCAGACGAGAGTCTGAATCCTCTTCGAACCCACACATCCAGCTATGAAGTCGCCCCTCAGCCCCAAAGCATGAAACCCCACACCAACGATCGCCTGGATTTTGGACCAGCGATAGCGAGGCTATGTCGGCATCGGTCGCCTCGGAAGACTACGTTCAGGAGGCGGCTACCTGGGAGCGCAGCTACGGGGCTTGCCAAGCTTTTCCAAGCCCAAGATAGTAAAGAGAACTTCGACTTCGGCTTCAGCAATGCACTTTACTCCGGTCCCGACGCTGTTGTTGGCCCGTTCACGGATCTAGAGGGGGGCGACTTGTCCGGTAGCCAAGGCATCTACGAGTCTACGCCTCGGGCCATTTCCACATCCTCGGATAGCGTGGGCTCAAGGTCTATTGAACTATATCCACGACATATGACCAAGGATCGGAAAGCACTGTCAGGCAAGAAATATGAACCTTTGGTGAATACTAACGAGGCGCCGCCTTATAGCTGGGATCAGTCTGGAAATAGAAAGCGAAGCTGGACACGGACTCAGGCTGATGACTTTTTCGCGGCCTCGCTGGAACGTCCGTTCTTTCAGCCTATTCCCTGTGCTTGAAGATGAGGGGCTTTGAGGTTGCTGTTAACCAAATGACATGATTACACTACATCCGACATGTTCACCTGCGCATGTTCCGCAGTTTGTCGAACGGGAGGCTTACATACTAAGGATGCGCTTATGCCCGTCGTATGTATGATGGCGTTTAGGTTGGTCGGGATAGCTCCGTCCCTAAATTGTATACTGAATGGCCAGTTGTTGTAAGGTAAGCTCCTATCTTCGGTGTCTTGCGACTACCCTCTTTTACTTTTCTTGCCTTTTCCCGTTCTTCGGTCCCCCCTTTGCCCGTTTTAGGGCGGTATCTTGGGGGGTTGCATTACGGCAATAGCAATGTGCACTTAAGTCTCCGATAGACCACTAACCTTAGGTAGAGTATTTAGGCTCATAACGCCGAAACCTGCCTGTTCACCGGCCCCCAGACACAACCCCGATGTTCGTCCTGTCCAGCCCCGCAGCTCGGGGCAGCATTGCAAGTCTTGGACACACTGCCGGTATAATAATTCGAGAGACCCCCGCGCACGTAATACTGCCCCGCGCCAGACCCCCAAATTCCGTGATCGCAGCCCACTCAGCGGACGGGAACGAGATCAACCTCCTAATAAAGATACCACAACGCATCTCCAACACTCAATTCACACTCCGTTTGGGAACATCCAATTCCGCCAAATCGCCCGGCACCATGAAGCTCCTGTACCCAACGTCTCTCAAGCTCGATGTCGCAAGCCTCGAAGGCTTCAGCGTATCCCTGCACGCCTATGACGTCAAGGAGATAATCCCCGAGTCCCTGATCGACGCCGACGTGCTCGTGACATGGACCAACAACGCGAAAAACCTCGAAGACGCCGCAAAGCGCATGACCAAGCTGCGCTGGATCCAGTCTCTCGCAGCGGGACCCAACGACGTGCTATCAGCCGGGTTCCCGTCCTCGGTAATAGTGACGACGGGCTCGGGCCTGCACGACCGCACCGTCGCCGAACACACCCTCGGCCTCCTCCTCACAGCCGCCCGCCGCTTTGACGAGATGCGCGACTACCAGGTCCAGAGCAAGTGGGCCGCGCACCTGGGCGGGCCCCAGCCCGACCGCCCCAGCGACCGCTTCACCACCCTGCGCGACGCGAACGTCACCATCTGGGGGTACGGCAACATCGCGAAGACGCTGGCGCCACACCTGACGGCTCTCGGTGCCTCTGTGCGGGGAATCGCGCGATCCGCCGGCGTCCGCGCCGGCGTCGAGGTCTACGCTGAAGATAAACTCCCCGAGCTCCTCCCGCGCACCGACGCGCTAGTCATGATCCTCCCGGGCTCAGAGAGCACGAAGAACGTGTTAAACGCAGATAGGCTGAAGCTGCTCCCGCCGCACGCGTGGGTCGTGAATGTCGGGCGCGGCACATCTATCGACGAGGACGCCCTGGCCGATGCGCTAGAAAAGGGGGAGATCGGCGGCGCGGCTCTCGATGTGTTTGTGAAAGAACCCCTGCCGGCGGAATCGAGGCTGTATAAGGCAATGAATTGTATCGTGAGCCCGCATGCTGCGGGCGGGAGACCCCAGGACGCAGAGCCGCTGATCGCGTATAATCTCCGGCGGTTCTTGGCCGGGCAGGAGTTGAAGAATGTGATTTAGGGATGAGGATGGGTGTGAGTGTGGGCGGGTCTTAGAGCAACGGAAGGGATTATAGATGTCATGAATAAATAAATAAATATCTCCGAATCATGCTCACTGGTCTTGGTGTTTTTAGCTGGCGGGCGAGTGTCCTGTTAATCAGTATCGCATGTTTGTCTTGTAGAACGTAAAATCATCTATTAGCTACCGTGAATAGCCTCGCGCATAAGGAATCAAATCAAATGTCGATTCTCATATTATCGCACTCATGTATATCTCCAAGCATCATAACTCACCCCTTTCTATCAGGTAAGCCTCACACATTACTACTGCATTAGGTGAACCCAGACTCATTTCATATATGCATCTTCAATCTAGTATCTAGGTATAAGAAATGAAGATCAAGTAAGACCCGCATATTGTCCTCTAATCTGCCTAATGTCCATCGAGATATCAAGGCCCGTTCCCCTTTTAGTAAGCAGATATACAGGTAGATCAAGCAAACAAAAAGCCAAATGTTGTCTAGTCCGACGCCATCGCCGTCTCAAATTGCAAATGCGATGCCGAGCTCGAAAAACAAGGTCCTTGTAATAGTTGAGGCATGTTAATATCCCAACTTCAAACCAACGACGACTCATATTTCTCCCCCTTGATATTTTTGTGCGAAACAAAAATGACTTCGTCATCATCTATAGAGTCGGCATTCATCTCATCCCTTTCCTCATCTTTGTCTTCGTCGTCGAGCACAGCAATCTCCTTGCCTCTACTTTTCGCCGGATTGCCACCAGCATCAAGGTTCTTAAGAGTATCGATATCGTCAGAAATGCTACGGTCGATATTAATAGAATCGACAACATTGTCATCACCATGATCGGAGGAGGAGGCGAGACTAATAATCTGCCTGGGCGCTTTCGCCGCCGCCCTCCCACCACCCGAATCAAGATCGCCGAACTTGGCCTGGTTCTCGAGGCCCTTCTCGATCTCATCAAGTGACTTCGTTACATCGAAACCGCGCTGCGACTCCCGAAGGTCATTAACCGATGCTACCGGAGTTGGTTGGTTGTAGTTCTGGTCCGTAATAATCTGCCTGGGCGCTTTCGCTGCCGCCCTCCTACCACCCGAATCAAGATCGCCGAACTTGGCCTGGTTCTCGAGGTCCTTCTCGATTTCATCAAGTGACTTCGTCACATCGAAACCGCGCTGCGACTCCCGAAGGTCATTAACCGATGCCACCGGAGTTGGTTGGTCGTAGTCCTGGTCCGTGTGCGTCATCTCCGCAAGTAGGCGCTGTAGGTGTTGGCGGCGGGGGCCGTGCGAACTTGAAAGGTTGATCATGGGAAATGGTAGCATGGCAATGTCGCTGGCACCCAGGCGCACGCGCAGCATCAACTCGAGCGCACGCTCCAGCACCGCTGGCTTGTCGAGGTCGGCCTCGGCCCACTGGGCCGTGGATAGGCTCCCGTTGTCGTTGCCATAGGAGAGCATGCGCCGCAAGTTGTTCTTCTCGTAGCTGAAGAGACTCCTGGCCTCCCGCGGCAAACCGATGAATTCTCCGTAGTACTGGTCACGGGTGCGCAGCTGGAGAAACGAGTTCGTGTCGCTCTCAATCGGGTCTTCATTGTGGTACCAGCCGCCGCTACCATCGCCCGTCTTGGGCACGATGGCTTGTTGCCCGCGTTTGGTTGAACTGGAGCTAGTTTTGGCGTCTGTGTTGGGTTTACCTGAGACGAATTTGCTGAAGATATTTCTGAGGAAGTCGCCCTCATCTTCCGTCTTGATTCTTTTGTTCCCGACCTTGCACTGGGCTTCATTTTCAAGTTTGACTTTCTTAGGAGTAGGCCCCTCTGCTTCGTTGCATTTGTCGTCCTCGAGTAAGTTCTTCTCCATCAGGAGCTTTTGGCCCTCGGGAGATTCCCATGCGTTACGGACCTCATATTGGAAAAGATTCAGTAGTCGGACTAAAATCTTTTTTGTATCTCCTTGCGCTCTTGCACCAAGCTCTGGAAGAATCTTTTCAATCTGTCGGCTCTCTCGAAACGTGTGGAACGAGTTCTTGAGCTTCACTCTGTGGACCGTGACGTCCGAACTCTGGCCGACCTACGACTAGTCAGCATACTCTTGACAGAAAACGGTAATGAATGACGTTGGTAAAAAGCAACTTACTCGAATCACTCGATAGATAGCCTGCCACTGGACCGGGAGGCTGTATGATTGAGAAGCAACTAGGACCTGCGAGCAACTCTTGTGCAAGTTGGTGCCCGCGAAACCAACGGTATACATCTGAATCAATATCTGGCATGAATTATGTTTACTACTATTGAAGCTATCGACGAGCTTCTGGCGTTCGTCCAAGGACAGTTGTGCGTGCATGCAGCGGCACTCGATGCCTAAGAACTGCAGAGCTAGCTCGTAGAAAAAGGCGAGCATTGGGTTCTGCTCGATGAGGAGCAACTTCTTGATCGGGCCGTTCTCCTCTCTAGTCAAAACCTTCTCGTTAATGTAATGGAGGATGTATCGGAGGACAGGAGACTTCCGAGCGGCTAGCTTCATCCAACCAACGTGGGTGTCCGGTAGAGGGCCGTTCGATGGGGCCAAGAATTGTACTAGACGGGGAAGATTCACCCTTCCCTCGCGCATTTCGGCAACTTTGGTCGCCAATGTGGAATGCCCGTTGTTCTTGAGGATCGTGTTCAAGTCATATACATCCAAAGAGGAAGAGGCCAACTGAAGGAGTCTAAGTGAATGAATGATAGACCCCTTTTCCTCCTCCTCATCTTCGTCCTTGATTTCCTTTTTAACCTGCTTTTTGGGTACCTTCTTGGCGCTTTTACCCTGCCTCTTGCCAGAGCCGCTCCCCCAGTCTTTGAGGCCTTCCAAATAGTCGATAAGGAGATCTATGTGAACCCTTTGGTATTCCTGGTTATCGGCTTCCGCGATACTGATATCGACAGTGTAATTCTCAACTTTGGGAAACAGACCCTCAAGAGAGATCGATTTAGTCTTTTCCCAATCAGAATAGAGATAAGAACTTGGCGATCTTTTCAACATGGCGAGCGTTTCAAAGTACTTAAGATACTTGCATGTTAAACTTATGTCCTGTGTTCTCTCACCCCTGCGCTTGAAGAGTAACTTAGCAAGTAAAGCAGGCCGCCCTGCGACAAGTTGAATGTTATGAGATAGGGGATAGTTATCGAGTTTTTCAAGGTCGGTCTCGTCTTTGACAATCTTGTTGATCTCGTGTAATTGTTCGGGGTTTTGCTCCAAGTACTCGTTGGGTGTGGTCCAGAGTAGCCTTGCAAGCCCGAAGAGATCGGTGAGCGAGTTCATGCACGGTGTAGCGGTAATGAGGAGAGTGAACTGGCGCTTAAGCAAATAGACCGATCGCCAATTCCTAGTGTTCGGGTTTTTCACTTTAAAAGCTTCGTCGACGATGACTAGTGAGAATCCTCGCCCCTGCTTTGTGAAGGATGAGGTCCATTCCCCCTTGTCTTTGGTACAAGTTCTCGCCGCCCAGCTCTCCATAGTCATAATAAGCACAACCTGCGATGCCCGGGGGTCGTTTTCGTTCCAGATGTATTTCAAATTCCATGGCCACTGCCGGAACTCGTCACGCTCCAGATAGGTGACCCTGTCACTGTCATCGCAAGACAATTCTTCCAACCCAGGGCCAGAAACTATGATATGAAGTAGCACGGATTTGTCAATTACCTGATTGAACTCCTGTGCCCATTGGCTCGCCACTGTAGCGTTAGGGGCTATGAGTAAAATAGGACGATGCTTGGGAGTTCCATCTTCGCGTACTCCTACATTAAGCTTTTGCCTAATCAACAGGTATATAAGAGCAACCGTAATGAGCGTTTTCCCTAAGCCCATAGAGTCTGCAAGGATGCCTCCGAAGTATCTGGGGCCTTTGAGCCGATCGCGGTTGCTTTCATCAAACGAGTTCGTGATGTTCGAGTGCATTTTCTTAGTGCAAGGGTCCTCATATGTCAGTTTGGGGAGGTCTCCAAACAGCCTGGAGAGTAGCCAGACTATGGCTGTGACCTGATGATCTAGTAGGCCTCGGCGCCCATCTGTGTTGTCCAACGTCGGGATGAAAGGTGATGTCCAAACGGTTGAATCGCTGCGACCGTATTGGCCGCATTTGGCCATCTTTAGATATGCTGCGCAGGGGCCGACAGGAGGGCCGAGACAGTTCGGACTGGCGGCAACGATTGATTGAGCAGCGGCGCTGACCTTCTGCGCAGACTCATTTTTCTTGGCCCTGGAGGCATGAGTTGTGTGATCTGTGGGAACCTAGGTAGTAACATTATCAGCATCAACAATGAAGTACATACATGTAGGCAGGTAAGTATGGAGAAAGAGGTAACCCCACCTCGACGTCGACGTCCCGTTGCCCGTCTGCTCGGATGGCTCTTTCCACGTCGTCTAGCGACTGATCGGTGACAAACTCATTCTTCATAACTTCGCCTGTGATTTCGAACTTGTCGTCTGGGTGATCTTCGAGAGTCTTCTCGATGGCAAATTTGGCGACACGCTCGCGGTCAATGAGATGATGTTGGCGATAGCCATGGCCAGAGAAGAACTTGGTAAACTCTGTTAAGCGTAGTTGGTCAGCAGATGTACCTAGACCTTGCCACGCAGATCTTCAAATGTTGCTATCCTACCCTCTTTCGTGGTGAATGTGTCATAAGGATCCCACCTGCCCTTCTTCTCCGGCTTTGCTTGGTTGCCAGAACCGGGCTGTTCATGTTTCGTGGAGGACACGAAGAGCTCAGAGTTGACCTTTCTTTCCCATGAAACAGAACACTTCGCATCCGCCTCCCGGCGATGCGGCACCCCAGCCATGCTTTAGCCAGCCCAGAAGGACAAGCGCTCAAATAAGTAAGTAGCGTAGGCGAAGGAAGGTGGCGAATAGTAATATGAGCGTAATATGTGCCGAATAAACCTATAGGGGAGAAAACCACTTAATAACGGGATAAATGTAGATTAACAAGGGAAAGGGAGTAGGGAAGGAACGGCTTCCCTACTGTGAAAAGCGCGCAGGTGCGTATGTGTGTGTGCAAGCTTACGGGAGGTCCTGGTAGTGAGTGTAGTAGGGAAAATAGCAACGAGATGGGTAAATCTCTCATGTACTTGCGAGAAATATGGGAGTGTACGCAGGAGGATGTACGCTGAATGACAAGTGTGTTGATTTATCCGTTAGGATGTGGAATTGTCTCGAACATAATCAAATAGAAAGAACGATATGATGTGAGAGGGGAGAGGAAGGGGATTTTTGCAACTCTGGAAGGGCGAGTGCAAGAGGTGGTGTTGAGAAGCGGAGGTCTAAGGAGGCCGACGAAGGGTACTGGAAGTAACTTGAACGAAGATAGGTACCTAAAATTGGCAAGTGCTAAGCATCACTCATAAGCCCACTCCGCTACTGCGAGTAAACACTAATTAAGCGCTTAATTTTACAGAAAAGAGAGTTGATGAGCATTCTATTGAGAGGAAGGTAGTTATGTTGGGTGGTGCAGGATGCTGACTGGGATGGGCTTGGGAGAGAAGGAAGGAAAGAAACTTACCGAGGTTTCCACTAAGGAGGAGGAGGAGAGTGAGAGAGAGAGAGAGTGCGTGTGTGTGTGTGTGTGTGAGAGAGAGAGAGAGAGTGCGTGTGTGTGTGTGTGTGAGAGAGAGAGAGAGAGAGTGTGTGTGTGTGTGAGAGAGAGAGAGCTTGCTGAGCAGACAGGATTGAGGGATTAGTCACAGGAAGTCGAAAAGACGTGAGGATGTAAGGGTATCAGTAGTGGAAATGAGGACTCAGACCTGTGCACGAGTGGGCTGAGTGCAGAACTAGAGATAATTGACATTCTACTGGAGAGAAGGGATGAACCCGATGATACAAGTGTGTAGGAAGTTGTGAGTGATGTGGGAGATGACGGTAGGACTACAAGAGATATATGCACTTACCTCTGTTCCTTTGGTGCAGTAGAGAAGTTATCAAGACGATGGAGGTTGCGAGAGTATGTAAAAGGTAGGGTTTGTGGTCATATAGGAATTGAAGGTATCCGGCAATCTAGAGATGAAACAAGTTCAAAGTTTGCAGAACGGCAGCAGGTGTTAGGTAGGCGTTTGGGTTATGAGACGGATCCTGAGTGTCAAGGTCAAAGTCCCTGGGGGAGGTACATAAGGCATGAGAAATATCTTATCCTCAAGTATTTTAGGAAGTAGCGTCTACTAGGTTGTTGTTGGGTATGGGAACAAATCGGAGTACCTGGGTGAAGGAGTGACATGTTGATGTTGGTATTGGCACCTATAGAGTAGCCAGTTCTATTGCTCCTATGGCATCGGTGACAGTCACCAAGGGTATCCATCTCACTACACACTTGAGTTCATATATCATTGCTTCGCCTTGAGACGTCTTACATTTCATAACCTCTTTCCATCTCTATACCTTGAATCTAAATCCATGTTCCGCAGCACGCCCCGGCAGCGCATTGACAGCACCCTCTACGAAAATACCCTGATCAAGCTTCTTGTTCAGCCTGACGAGCATGATTCGTAAGATCAAGGCTGATATAATTGCGAGCGCGGCAGTCCCGCTGTTCACACTGAACGCGATAACGTATCGAGGAGCCATCCAGTCTTGGTAACTGTGTCCCCCGTCAGCATACTGCCTTCCACTTATGCTTTCGAGATTGTAGAGACTTACAGGTAACTTGCGTAGATACTGGTAGCATTCGATACAGCGTTGATAAAGGACAGAGCAGCAGCACGTTTAGCCGGAGGACGGGGCATTGTGTTGCTAATCCACGCCAAAGCCACGACGAATGCGCCGTAAATCCCAGGAACCTGCCCATCATGATATTAGCAACGTTATGCGTGCTATTGAGTAATCGGGGTTTGCAAGCTTACCATGATAACGATAGCAAAGTATCGTGGACCTATCGCCGTGGTGGTTGCGGCAATGATGAAGCCAACGAGAGCCACACATAACGAGAGTGTAATGTGCCAAAACCTCTCTCCGGTCTTATCGGCATGCCAAGCGTTCAATGATGAGGTAATAACACAGAGGACGTAGGGCGGACTTGTCAATAGAAGAGTTTCGACCGAACCGTATCCCAGTGTCTTGACCACTGCCGGCAGGAAGTTGGTCACACCACCACACGAGACGATGCCGAGGAGCAAAAATAGCTAGTAAGTAGTAACTTACGTTAGTCAAAACCCGACGATAGATAAATATCTCGGAAAGACCTTACCAAGACATAGGTTTTCACATCGGCGAAAGCCAGCTTAGCACCAAGCCACATGGACTGTTTCTCCTCGCCGACCCAATCGTCTTCACCGACGTCTTCTTCCAGTCTCCAGATGGCAAGAGCCCTCTCTTCCTCGCTCAGCCACTTCGTAGTTCGCGGGAAATTCGGCAGAATCGGAAGTGCTATCAATGCAACGCCTACCGTGATGACGCCTTCGATGATGAAGAGCCATTGCCAGGCACCGTAGCCCCTTACACCGTCCAAATTCGCATTAACGCCTGCTGCGATCAGGCCGGAAAAGGCGCCGGAGATGAGCGCGCCGGAGTAGAGCAAGGCGGTACGTAATCCGAGTTCTTTCCTCGTGTACCAGCAACTAAGAAAGTAAAGGCATCCGGGCTATCGCCATCGCGGATTAGTATCCATTCGTGGATATCGAGGTATTGGTACTACTCACAAAGTAGACGGCTTCGACGAAACCCAAGAAGAATCGCACTGCGAGCAGACCGCCGAAATTCTAGAGTTGGGTTAATCCTTGGTGTTTCTTCTTTCAAGGCTGCTTGCTCGCGTACCGTTACTGTTGCAGTGGCTGCTGAAATGACGCCCCAGACTGCCATCTACACATGATTGAAATCAGCGTCTTGGCGTACAGCACCCCACGAGTGTCAGGAACCCCCTGAGTTTAAACTTACACAAGCTGGCAGGTATATTCCAGGTAAGCCAATTTTGTTCAAAAATAAGTTTGAGGGCACTTGCACCAACAAGTATCTAAAATTCCATCGAGTTAGATGCTAGGCGAGCCTTTCCCTTGAAAAATTGTCATCTTACCCGACGAAGAGAATACTGACGGCCGTCTACACCAATGTGTTAGTGATATACTGATAAGAAACCCCGCAGGACCATCCATAAGCCAGCTTACCTGGAATTCATTTCCTTGAAGGTTCAGATCTTCAGGTAACCCCGACAACTTTGCAGCGGCGATGTTATTTCTACATTGCGTTAGAAAGTCCTTCTTCATCCGTTATGTTTTACTTCACCGACCGGTCAATGTAATTCAAAATATCTATGCTCAAGAAACTCAATTAGCGATAATTGTCCAAGTTGCCAAGCATGACTAAGCCGACATAGCTCTGCGGGCTTCCAACCGCCGGCAAACAAGCCTTTCCACGTTTCCTGAGGAGTATTGGCACTCACACATAATGATAATCATAGGGAGCAGACGCCAATCGATCTTCCTCACGAGGCGCTTCTCGAGGGTAATGCGCTCCTCGGGTGTCAACCGCGCGATAATCTCGGGTGGTTGCAGCCCCCTCGCCACAGCCTGCTGTATGTCGGCGACATTGCCGGCGGTGTCGACTCTGACGTTGCGGGCGGATTTGGCGTCGTGCGAGGATGCGCGCTCGGGATCTGAGATGTGGCTTGAGACGGGGGCCATGTTTTCGTCCGCAGCCTTGGACGGCTCGCTCGTTGGTTCCATGACCTCGCAAATCGGCGCCGAAAGGACTTGACAATTGCACCAGATACAGACAAGATGTCAGGTATGTTGATGGGAAGTATGCTACGAGTTGGGAATAAGAAAGAGCCGGCAAATCTCTTCGCGAGATACAGGAATGTCAGTTTTTATTGTCTTCCGTTACCCCAGGTCTAGCCCCCCTGTTCGACTAGTTAGTTGACTGGGGAATCAGCAGTTTTGCCCATCGACCAAGGAGATAGCTCCTCGTTCGGATGACCGACGACTCATTCGTGGGCTGATAAGTACGCAAGGATCACATTGGCTAACAAGAATCAGGCCGTAGACCTAATTCACCGCTCGAAGCCCCCCCACCCCCCCAATTACCTTTCTCTCGGATACTGCGCCGGGATTTCCAGTGGTCAAATAGCCATAGTCATCTTACCATAGTTACACGGCATCCACGGTCACTACCAGACTAGGGCATAGAATGGGGGTCTGGCACTTCCAACCCCCATCTAGAGGCTGGCGTCGGTTGGCATGTTCGGTACTCAACCCCAACGCTAATCCCCACACGACTTTATCCGTCAGCAGCAAACCGGTCCACGCTAACTCGGATAAGCTATGCCAAGGGAAGTGCCGAGATGCGGGGAAATGTGTTATTAGCGCAGTGTTGAGCAGTTGGTTTCTCCGCTGAGCGAAAGCGTCGGGATCCAATTCCGCCGTGACTGCATCACCACATGACAATTCGGTCCGTTCGACACAAACCGCAGGGAAAAGAGCACCCGGGGTGCCTAGCTGATCATCGCCATTGGCAAGGCAAAGGACGAGGTAATAGGGCTAAACCTATTTTGAGTATTTGTGAAGTCAGACCGTCCGAAAATGGAAGGATTATCTATCTAGGAGAGGGAAAGAGGATCCGTGTTGGTAGGTGGTGGGTGGATGGTTGGCATGCGAGAGAAACAAAACAATTGAAGAAAACATCGTGGAGATGCGTAGCTGTCCGTTTCCCCACACAAATATTGACGCAGACCAGATGATCTACTGTAAGTAAGATGGGACCGGCTCTACCTACTTCCGTGTCGTAACGGGGCTACACTGACTTACTTATATACGATCAAGCCACATTACACCACCTACCCGGACCCAATGGCAAGTTCCGAGCCGTCAGTCAATTGGGTGCAAATATGCGAGGCGAGCGACGATGTGGTATTACGAAGATTGAGAGAGTATGTGAAAATTGCCGTTTTCAGCAAATGAGCACTGAAAAGGGTTATATATAGCCGGGCTAGGGTTCTCAGCTTAGCGTGCAAGTCGGTCAAGATTTGGAAATTTAGCGCTCGACTAAGATTGAGACAAACTCATTTATACCCGTTGGTAAATTCAAAAGTTTGGTACCGAACTATCATTACTTTCGCTTCGTACATCATCTCATAGTAAGTATACTTAGGCCGTTATAAATACCCTCCCACCACCCCCCCTCCCCCTCCTCCTCCCCCCTTATGGACCCTATAGGCCCTGACTAACATGCTAACTAGTAACTGACCGATGCTCGACCTTCAATGCAAAGAATGGATATCTCAATGGATGTTTTCTGATGAGCAAGACTACTTCCCTCGTGTGGATGGATGTGTATGGATAAGGAATTTTCGAGCGAATGATGACAAGGATGGATGGATGGATGGAATGAGTGGGGTATGTCCTAACGACTCTCCTGGTTCAGGATGGCTGGATGGATGAATGAACGAACGAACGAACGAATGACCGCTAAACGAGCGATGGCATCAATGAGGGGAACCATGCACATGCGCAACTCGGGGGGAAACGAGCGGAACGACCGGCCAGATTTCAAAAAGGAGCGAACATTCGGGAAACCTCTATTTTGGGATTGGAAGGAGTGGCAGAGAGGCATCCCGGCGCCGACGACGGGGACAGCTGAAGCGGATATCCAAAGCGAGCGAAGTTTTCATGCGTGCATTCATGAGATCGAGACAGACTGACGACGAAAAAAGAATTGGCCGATCGATCAGACACCCGAGTCCTCCTGCTCGACGTCGTTGGTGTCTTGGTAGTCGTTCCACGTGGCGCACGTGCCGTTGAGCGCGTCCATGTCCGTGATGGCCTCGATCTCGGAATTGCGCTCCACGAGCTGCAGCGCGAAGCCCTGGGATGTGTGCCAGCCGATCTGAAGCGTCGCGTTAGCTGCGTGAACGGGGTGCGCAGTACGAAGGATGGAAGGGAAGGGAGATACTTACGTGGCAGTGGGCGAGCCAGACCCCTGGGTTGTCGTTCTGGAACGCGATGGCCAGGTAGCCTGATGCGGGCAGCATGGCTACGTCGCGACGCGGCGGGTTCGACAGGTTCAAGGCCGACGAATCCGAGAATGTGGCCATGGGCACCTGGGCCAGGATGAAGAAATCGTGGCCGTGTAGGTGGAAGGGGTGTTCCTGAGAATTGTTAGCCGCTGCTCGCTGCCTGGCACGTGGGTAGTGAGGAAATGGGCTTCAGGAGACTTACCAAGCCCAGCTGTGACTCGATGATGAGGTAAGTCCATGTGTTCGTCTCGTTTAGGGTGATGATGTTCTCGGCGTCGCTGAAGACGGTACCTGGAGTCAGGACTTTCTCGAGCGCTAGTGGAGACGGTCAGCTTCCCAAAAGAGACAGTATTGGTACGTCGGATGTGACTTACTGGGCTCGCCCCAGTCCGAGAGGAACGTGTTGGAGTTGAGTGTCCACTTGAAGAAGCTGTTGACGATGGACAAGCCGACGTCCATGACCTGTTGGGTGGTGGCGTCGCCCGCATCCAGGGACAGAGAAGGGACGAGACTCTCGACTGGGTAATCGCTGCAGTCGTCGACGTACTCATAAGCGTCTGTGGTGGGGTCTGCGACGGCTAGGTCGTCGTATGTCACAATACCCCTGATGTTGAGCGTCATCTCATTGGCACTGCAAGTGAGCTGGGGGATGGAGCGCATCCAGTAGTTGCCTGGTGTCTGGTCGGCTTTGACGATGACGTCGTATCGCTGGCCGATTCCGATGCTAACCATCTGCACATCGAAGGGAACGACAGGCACCAAGTCGGTTGCGATGACCGTCAGGGTGTGGTTGTCGATGCCGAACTTGAACATGGTGTCGATGGCCGTGTTCACAAGACGCAGACGGTATGACTTGCCGCTCTCAAAGGTCGTCTCGAAGCGGGAGCCGCCATCGCCGTACACGTTGAGACCGTTGATGAGACCGTTATTGGCCGTCGGTGGTCCAGAAGTCGAAGCTGCGCCATAGAGCTCATCAGTAGTCTGGTGGAGCCAGTCACTGAGCACGATCATGCCCTTATCCTCGTCATAGGGAGCGGAGGCGGGTCCACGGATGATGATCCCACCAAAAACACCATTCCTTTAAGACGATTAGCCTGCCTGTACCCCTCGTTTGTGGGTGTGGCCATCTACTTACCAAGCCTGCAGGGAGAAGTGGCTGTGATACCAAGTAGTTCCGTACTAGGGAGCTGTTAGTACTGCAGAATCCCCAACGGCAAGGCCGGGGAAAGTACCTGTGTTGCCCTCCATCTGTAAGTCATGCTGTCTCCTGGCGCCACGGGGCATTGGGTGATGGAGGCCACGCCGTCCTGGTCGGTGCTACCCTTTTGACGGAGACCATGCCAGTGGATACTGGTCCCGTTATTTTCCAAGCTATTCTTCACATGAATAACTTGACGAGAGTCAGCACGGTGTTCGGGGGGCTCGGGGAGCAGGCTGTCAGGGTGTCTGGATGCTTACCGACGGTGTCACCCCAGTCAGCCTCAATCGTCGGACCGGGTATCGAGCCGTTTACCGTCAGGGCCATGCGAGGAACACCATCGGGAGAAAGTGTCGAGTTCACAAGCTCGAACCAGTACTCCCGTATGACGCCCGTGTTAGGGGCCTCTTCATACCAGTTGGTAGAGAGCGAGTAGTTTCCCCAGCAGCTCGGGGCGGTGGCGGAGTCGAACTCGCACGAGTCGGTCTGTCTCGAGGTGAGATCTGAAAACCCTGTCCTGGGCAGTGCAGCAACGAGTGGTGAAAAAGTTATGGCTGTCAAGCCAGGCAGAAGAGCGGCGAAGCGCATGTTGAATGAGTGTCTTGGTGAGATGCTAGCTAGAGAGATGCTATCCGAATCAGCTGTCGGGCGCTGCTGTTGTCTCCTCTATTCCATCTGTTGGAAGGGTCACGGACGTGCTTATATACCGGGCTGATGACAGCGAACATGTGGAGCTCTCGCTCTCCTACCCGGGGACGAAGTGCTAGCTGAAAGCGCGTGTATGCGTTGTAACCTGCCATGAAGCTCACTCATGACCATCGAGGGGAACGCACTTTTCGTAAACCGGGTAGCAAACATGGCCGAGAATCGAATGTTGATACTCCTGATGGTGTGGAGGAAGCCTCGTGCAGTTGTTCTTGGTCTATTGAATCAATATTGCCAAGGGTCACGCATGAGACTAACGCGGAGAAGGTTGACAGGCCGAGTGCGAACTGGTCCCTGTATTCGGCGTCGACCGTTCGATAAGGCGAACAGTGTGAGGGTATCGTGCAGCGCTTTGTCGGCGTCGTCATCAGCATCTTCTCGGAATAACAGTCACATCTCGGTGTCCACATTAAAACATAGGGGTCAGATGCCCTGTAAAAAACACTAGTGTTTGTGATGGAACCCTGCCTATCCGACGACCGTCCTCGTCCATGTGTCTTGGCCGACCCAGTCTAGGTGAACTTATCAGTTATGAATAATCACATTGTGCGGCCTAACGGACACTTCTGCTAAGCACGCCGACATCACAGGTCACGGAGAGAGAGGCTTACAAATCTGCACCTTTAACAGACCTGGAAGGTGTATCCTACTGATCTGACCTCCATTGTTCACATTGTATGCAGTATTAGAAACCAACGTCACTTCCATTCGAACATATCATCAGCATACTGAAGATACGAACCAGGGGACAGGGGGAAATGCGACCAATCTCCCCTCGTCCATGCTGCGTACCTGCATGCAGTGTGCGTACTATGTACGAGGGAAACACAGACTGCTGCTAGGTAGACGCGCGGGACCTGGAAGGAAAATAAGCCACCCGAATACCACCTCGCGTGTGAAAGAGCTAAGATCACAGGCGGGGAGTCCATGGCGGGCCGTCAGATGGAGCGAGGACCGGGGTATGATGTTATATATGCAGCAGTCTATCGTAAGGATTGTCTATATCTTAGTCAACGGTTGATACTGGACCTTCTCCTCACAAGCGGACTTCAGCTCATCTAATCTAAGACAATGCTGGCCATAGTGGACTTATACCCATCCATACCCTGACTGGATTACGTTGGTAATGGTTAAGTAATTGCCAACGCAGAATTCCTGATTGGTTGGCTTGGGACAATATATCTCGAGCAGAGCCCAGTACGTAGGTGGCGCTCAACGAAATGGAGGTGTAACTTTGTTCAAGCCACAACCGTCCGACGACCACTCAGGTCCCGAAAATGGTTTGGGAAGGGGACAAACAAGGGTTAAATTCGGTGGCGAGTCGATACGTCCGTTCGTTGCGCGCACAGGTTGCTGGGCTAAATAGCAATCGACGCTTGTAATAGCAACCACGCGCCTCGATAATACGGTTAATCCCCTGCGTTGAAACGCGTAGCTTATCCGAGAGGTTCATGGTAACTTTCTTTACCTTCGCGGTGAAAGTTGTGGAACGCGCACAGAGCCTCTCTCGGTACCGATGAATTCTCTCCGTGCCGACCTCACGTGGACTATTCATAGAAGCATTCGGCGCTGCGGCTTCTCCCGTTCAGGAACAGCCAGTTCCCCACAACCCTTCATCTTTATTCTCTCCCTAATCCAGCCTAGCCGCGACTGTTTGCGAGCAGCGCCATCCAGGCAATGCAATAGACGAGACACAGGCAGAGATTAGCGAGCACGCTGTGATGTACACGTAATCCATGCTGATAGCAATTTATGTCGGTTGATATTTTGGTACCTGTAATCGTGTGGCTTTTATTTTCGTAGCATTGCAAGGGATTTTATCTCCATTTGAGAGGGACACGCAAGCTAATTCTCGTTGCTCCACCGCTTCCTATATGCAGGGCGGTATGCAGGAGAAGGATAGGACGGGCCATGTGCCGCACGTGGAGAGAGCACTGTACACGGTACACGTGCAGAGCCCAGAGCTCCTCCTCGCCGAATGTACTTAGTTAAAACGGCTCAATTAATGCAACATGAGGTTAGACCTTGTTCCTAGCTCGAGGGCCAATGTGACGCCAGTCCACTAACACTGTTATAGTGTTGGCCTGCGGGTATCAGCCGGGTGCTCTAACAGAAACAGCTATCAGGTCGCCGTTGCTACCATGTTTATAAAGATGAATCACTAAGTGGTTATCTTCGAGCTGCTGGGAAACATGACCTGTCGATCGATGGTGTGCCTGTCCCCTGATGTCAACTGAAAGCCATTCTCGTTGGCGCATGTGACAAAGCCAGGGACCGGGTATAATGAATGCGGCGTATTGTCCGTACGTACTTGTAGAACCATGGATCTACAATCCCGAAATAGCAATTCCTAAATCCGACCGAAGCATAACTAATCGGAAAATATATCTACTTGGTCTCGCGAGAAACCTGGTCTCGACAATACCAGTAGGGCTTCGTTTGCGACCACCAACCACATCCTTCCTTGCAACACGAATTGAGCCAGGATGGGGATGCTGGCAGTTCAATGCGAACTTCAGGCCAGAGCTCAGGCCATAACACCTACATTGTGTGGGGATACGACCGGGGTGGAAGCGGCTAGGTCCAGGTCATCAATGGGGCATGTCGCCTTCGTATCCCGCTTCTGCAGGGCTCACTCTGGACTCTGTGCGTAGCTAATAACCCCGTTATAGTTGAGGTCCCACCACGGGATGCCTCCTACCCCGGAGGGGCCTCGTCATCTATCTCGGTCTATAGATGCCCGGCCCCGCCGGAATCCTCGACAGCTGAGCATAAGATCGATTCATTGCTGCCTCTATCCCCCAGCTCCACCTAGAGGTCAGGGCATGGAGCCGAGTCTTGGAAGACATGGGAAAACTACCAGTGCCTGCTCGGAATCTGTTAATTACCGCAGACTGCGTCTTGGTGACTCATGTCTTAACGCGGATATCGATGCTATAGATCTTGTTGAAATCCCGGAACAGCCGCTGCCATCGGTGGCGTGCCCTCCTTTACTAATCCTGAAAGGCTAATTGTGCCGCATTACAAGTATCTTCTCCTATCGTGAATTGCGCTCCCGGCTCGGCAAGCACTTCGCTAGGGTATCAATACATCATATCGGATGCATGTCAACAGCTCTTAAAAGATGCGAATCGGATCATTGCGCTTACCCAACGACCCAATTCGTGCAACATAATGCGATGGGGCCTGGTCTTAGATTGTGACATTTCCCTAGATTTCTCTCAGGGGTACGGCTGAACACGAGAATCTGAAGCCCAAGAAAGTCCTGTAATCTGGCTCTGCCGCTCAAACTCAGCCGTATGACGACGATAGCGCTTAGCGAAGAACTTTTGACGCATTCAATCTTAGAGGAGCCCGACCGGCATTAGCGAATGTAAGTCGTTCGTTCTATTGTGCAAGGCGACCCAATCTAGGCTCCGTCAAGTGTCGAGACCGTCCCCTCTTTCAATAACGCTGAGGTACGGTCTGTTGGCTCTTCATGCAACCAACGTTACACCCAGTCCGTGTCTCGGGCTAGGCTGAGTGTCTCACTGTATATCCCCTCGCTTACCAAATTCTCGCCAAAGCCTCGTCCCGTCAAGTGCAGGTGATATCGCGGCTCGGCGTTACCATGCGCTAATAATATCGCCGAGCTTGGAGCCGGGTCGCAGACGGGAGTTACGGTCTTGGGTCGTTGCGAGAGTCGCCAGTGACGCCAAGAGACGTCCTACGTGCGGTCTGACCACCTGAACTTGTATTGACTGTATACACCAAAGACCCCCGAAGGAACCGGAGAGCGTCAGTTGCTAGTTTCCTGGTGATGCCTCATCGTGTCAGTCTGGTTATGTTTAAAAAACAAATTGGCAGTGGCACATGGTCACAAAGCTTCCCGATGAAATGCCAAGCTAGTCACAGTAACTTCTCGGTAATTGTCGCCAAGCCTAGTCGACATCACGAAGGCAGTCTCCTTCGTGTAGCATTCTACCCCCCTCGTTTGCCGGCACATTCAGACTAATCAGAGTCGGATGTGACCATCCAAGGCAAAGAGATGGTGGTCGCGAAGTCGACGAGAATGCCAAGACTTATATGTATAGTCATCTTCGACAAATTATCCACGGTGGTGTTCTTGGTGGATGCGGCATCACTTTACATCCTTCAAGTCAGATTGCCAAGATCCAGTATCTAGGTGATGTAGTGGATCATCCTTCTAGAAGCAGGGAAATGTTCCGCCAGTTTACCATACCTCTCACTTTCCCGGTACCGTTCGTGGGGAAGAGGGGAATGCGTTCATGCATTCTCGCCTTAGGATATTGGATAGTACTGTACGTGCTTAGGCTCGGATGTTACCGTAGTTATCAGGTCAGATCCATACTTACTTGTCCAGATGCAATAGGTTGACGTAATCTGAGAGCATGGTCAACAACCGAGAGCGAGGGATCCATGACTGTTCTTGATACAACTCTCAGCTCATCCTTCGAACAGAAGCTAGAGTTCCGAATACTTTACCCCGTCTTACCATCTATGAACCTTTAAGCGAGAAGAGAAGATAGCAATCACCTGCCATTTCGAGGATGTATCATACCAAAGGCTGGCGACCAGCGTGAGAACACTGTGTCTCTTGGTATCTCATGTGCCAGCGTTGAGCTTGCTCGTCGAATCTATTCCCGATATCCCGAAAATAAGCACAGGGGTAGTTGACTCATTCGACTGAGAATTGTTGTAAGCCCACTAAAACGGTGAGTCGGCAATGAACGCGCCTCTTCTACACCTCAACAGTCCATCACCATCACTCAGAATGCGAGCTCATCACCTAGCCATTACAAACAAGATCGTTCCACCTTTTCAGAGTATTCTCAAGACAGGTCCGTAGGATCGAGTGTATCTTGTCGAATCGGCTTCTCGGCTCCTTCCTCGGCTCCTCGCTATATTCTATATCCATGGACTGACTGCTTCGAACCACATGATGCTTCGGTCTTTCCCCGCCCGACTTCCCGCCTCCAGCTGAACTCTCAAGCTTTTTAGTCAAAGCTAGTGCGAATCATCCGACAATAACCTTTAAATTTGACAGGGTACCCGGAATTTTCGGTTCGTTTGGGTGGCGAGGAACTATCTTGGCAACACGATCGAGGACAGAACCCCACGATGAGCTGTGTCATGGATATCCTTCCATGGCAGAGGACCGCGTTTGGAACGGCTATTGTAAAATATCCATGATGTAATCGAAAGTCCATAAGGTGAGGTTGGAATTATTGCCTCAGTTGATGTCGCAACGAGAGCTAGCCTTAAACACTTTAGCGTCGGACAACTGAAAGAGCAGCCTTCGGCGCCGAGAAAACGTGGACGAAGAATTCTGTATGCAGCCTTTGGACGCACTAAACTATTTCAATTTCGTCATGGCTAGGTTCGTTATATTTTCGCCTTCGGCTTGTTTATCATTGGTGTCACGGGTATCTTGGGATGATCCCCTGCCAGTTGGAGGCCAGTGATGGTCTCAAGTTCGTCTACGGCCTCAAAAGCCTTCCCAAGCAATACTTTGATCGTGCGGAATCCCATTTTCCGGCCACCCTTAAGGTTTTCTCCAATATCGTCTAGGAATACAACCTCCTCGGGCTTGACACCGTCAGCCCAGCCCAGCGACCGGCCCCTCTCCGAGGACGCATTAGCTCGCGCGAATTTGTCAACTTCCCGCAGCGTGTATTCATACATGCGAGGGTCTGGTTTGCGCAAACCCACATGGGCTGAGGAACAAAAGACATCAAAGAGGCTCCGAATCGGGTCTGCGTAGAAATCCTCCCTGTATAACGGATGGTCACTGGGGAAGATGACAGTGTTGCTCATAGCGGCAATAATAAAGCGGCCGCTTGCCCTCAACCGTTGCAGAGCTGGATACATCCACGGGTCAGTAGCTGTCGAAACTGTCATCATATCATTGAAGAGCCAACGTCCATCCATCTTCGGGACAGGCGGAACCTCTTGCGGGAGGCTCGGGTCCTTGGCCGCCTGTGTCCTATAAAAGGTAGCCCATCTCTCTGGGTTGTGCAAGTCCTCATTGAATCCGGCGAAAAACGTGTCGTTCATGAGGATCTCGCCCTTCTCAAGTCGATGCCAGAATCCATCTGGCGCCGTCTTGGAAATAGAGTAGTTGATCCAACCAGGCGGAATCCCAAGACTTAGTTCGTAGTCTAAGATGGACTGGAAGGGTGAGACAACCTAGTGAACACGTCAGCCTACAAGCTCATCTTCATTCAATATGTCATAAATTGCAGGAATCGAAGATATATATGACGATATTTGTGTAGTTCGACTTACGCAGACACCGCCGATGTCAAACAACAGTACCTTCGGGGCCTTCGGAGCCGTCATTGTATTGATATTCGGTTAGGCTGGCGTAGAAACTATTGGCAAAAGATGGTCTGCTTCATATTATAAGTAGATTGCGTGAAAAGGGAAAGCAGTAAGAGATTGTTATTGTTCGCAAATGTTCAACGTCAAGAAGTTGATCAACGCCATGCAATTTGGATGAGCCTCGGCTTAAGTTAAGGTTGACAGATGCCATTGGCAGTCCATACCCAATAAGGAAATTCAGAAGAGCTGTCAGGGGAAAGCGCGAGACTAGACTCACAGTGGTCTGTGCACGTGCGGGTACTCGTCCGTCGCCCACCAGGGTAGATACTTGCCCCTCCTAGCCCCTCCTAGCCAATCAGGAATCCAGGGCCCCAAGCGAATTTTCGCCCACAAAAAGTCCAGCCCACTATCATTTTCCTGAAGCGCGAGCCGGAACACCAAACCTTCGTCTACATCCCCAACCAACCAACCTGACCTGACCTGTTCAACGAGCTGATACCGTCGCCAATCAGCCAAATCAGTCAAAATGGTGAGTTAATACCGCTGTCTATCCGTGCCAATTGCGATGCCAGAAATGGCCTCTCCAGTTGCCCCTCCAGTCGTCCATGATCCATGACGCCGAGAGAGTCCATGCAAGATGCTTCGGACGACGTCCGTCTGAAGCGCAAATTGCTGACTCGGGAGTACCATGACAGACCTTCCACAAGCTGGTCAAGAACAGCGCGTACTACAGGTGAGTGCATATCTCCCCGATCCCCAATCGCAAATCGCAATAGCTGACAACCCGTCTCGCCAACAGTCGCTTCCAGACCAAGTACAAGCGCAGAAGAGAGGGAAAGACCGACTACTATGCCCGCAAGCGGTTGATCACCCAGGCCAAGAACAAGTACAATGCGCCCAAATACCGCCTGGTCGTCCGCTTCACCAACCGCGACATCATCATGCAGATCGTCACCTCTGAGATCTCCGGTGACAAGGTCTTCGCCTCGGCCTACTCCCACGAGCTCAAGGCTTATGGCATCACCCACGGTCTCACCAACTGGGCCGCCGCCTACGCCACCGGTCTGCTGATCGCCCGCCGTGTCCTCAAGAAGCTCGGCCTCGACGAGACCTTCACCGGTGTTGAGGAGGCCGACGGAGAGTTCACTCTCACCCAGGCTGCCGAGGAGGATGGCGAGGAGCGCCGCCCTTTCAAGGCTTTCCTCGATGTCGGTCTAGCCCGCACCTCTACCGGTGCCCGTGTCTTCGGTGCCATGAAAGGTGCTTCCGACGGTGGCATTTTCATCCCCCACTCCGAGAACCGCTTCCCCGGTTTCGATATTGAGAGTGAGGAGCTCGACGCCGAGACCCTCCGAAAGTACATCTATGGTGGTCACGTTGCTGAGTACATGGAGACTCTAGCCGACGATGACGAGGAGCGATACAAGAGCCAGTTCGGCCAGTACATCGAGGACGACATTGAGGCCGATGGTCTTGAGGACCTCTATACTGAGGCCCACGCCGCTATCCGGGAGGATCCCTTCAAGAAGGTCGAGGGTGAGGGATCCAAGAAGACCAAGGAGCAGTGGAAGGCCGAGAGCAAGAAGTACCAGACAGCCAAGTCCACCAAGGCTGAGAAGGAGGCTAGAGTCAAGGCCAAGATTGCCGAGCTGCGTGACGCATAAACTACTAGCAGGGTATGAAAAAAATAAAAAGGAATGCCTCGTTGCACTTTATGGTTGTCTTTGGGCATGGGGAGTTCATCGGAATGGCATTCTCGACAGGTCGCTTAACGAATTGATGAAGTTAAGGCTCTGTCAATATAATGATTTCTCACGTGATCCTATTCATCTTCCAATCGTTGACGAAATTGTGGACCCTGCCAGTCACTTTCTCCGGTCCACTCTAAATCCCTGTAGGTCCAGCGCAACCCGATAAATATTGCCATTTCCATCACATTAATATCATGGGCTGTAATAAGTAGTATCTTGTGTCACGAACCCTAGTGTATGGCAGGCAATAGACTCTTATTGCACGAGGGTCCCAAAACCCTACGTAAGGCTGAGGCTATCCTAACTCCATACAAAAGTCTCTCTGTGTCTATGCCTCGTGACATCTTGTAAGTGCTTTAAGTGGGCTTATAGAGCATTAGCACAAATATGATCTTCGGTCGCACATCGACGTACCTTGTCTAGTCCCGGTATTCTCGGGCACAATCTTCTCCTAGGGCCTCGTCAGCCTGGATTGGAGTATGTTGATTGATGACGGAGCACTTTGAAATAATGGCGAGAGTTAGACCTGATACTACTACTCATGGTAGGGTCATCTTTGGTGCAGGACGGGGGTAGAGGTGAGTATGGGATGCCAGTGTTGGGGCCTGGTATTGAGAGTCGGTTCCTCTTGTTCTCTTTAAGGGGTCTAATCCCATCATCGTTGTCACAAACCCAGTATGCGGTAGGGTATAGACTCTTGTTGTTGCACGGTGGTATCAAGGCTACGTAAGCTAACCTAGATACATATTCATACACAGAGGTCTCTTTGTCCTTATGCCTCGTGACAGACGTTTTCTGGAAATTCGCCGGGAGCGGACACGCGAAGGTGTGATTCCTACTAGAAACGTTAGTTTAGACGAGGTTATTGGGTGATGACGATGACGACGACAACGAATTGGTGGACGATGCAAGCTGAAGGATAATGAAGTAAGTATAATGGCACGAGTGGTAATTAGCAAGGGGTTTAAGTCACTCAACCCTTTAATTGTATAATATATATGTGTGTGTATGTAGAAGGGGGGTCGCTTGGGGTAGGTAGCAGGCGGTCCAGACCGAATAAGCCAGGCGTAGAGTTCAATAAATAGGAAGCTAATCAGCAAACGGAAACTCGCTCAAGTATATGAAGAGATCGTTGGGGAATATTATTTTTATTCTTTTTTTCTTTTTCCTTTTTGGGAATATATCAACACGTTCTATTTAAATAACGGGTTCCCCAGTCGCTTTGGTGATTAAATTAATTGAATGTGTACGGAACGCTACGGATTAGTCTCCGGGGGTATCGCGCACAAGTCCATGACCCATGCTAACTAAACAGTCCAAAATTAGGTAGAGGGTTTCCCTCCTTCGTCCAATAACAATAAATCAACGCTGGCCCTACTAGCAGTTAGAACTGTGACAGTTTGAGACTTTCGTGAAATAAAAAGGGCTTTTGCTTACGGTACTGCAGATTTTGTTCGTGCCTGTACTCTACTTATATTCTCGCTCTTGTTCTTGCGTATCCTTTCGCTATGGGATCAGCCATCTTTTGAACTTGGGATACGTTTGTGGGAGAGGGCTTTTGAAAGGGTATGGCATGCTTTGGCGGCTCGTATCTGGGTTCCTCCACTTCGGCCTGGGGATTATGGGCTCCTTCGCTCGAGGCTGGCAGGAAGAGCCCCTTTTGGGGATGTGGAGACATCCGAACAACGTCAACATCACCACCCTTCCTCTGTGGCTCCGCTGCGGGAGACAGCGGCAACGCGGGCTTGGGAGACGGAATCTCGTATACTTGTCTCACTCCTCCCGGAGAATCACCCGAACTAAAGGCTCCATGTTTACTGACGACCGGCTGGTCGAACACCTGTCTATAATGTGGCGGGTTATAGTTTGGCGGGTAGCTCATGAAAGTTCGTAGGTCGGGTACCTGGTGCTGTATGTTGAGATTCTGTGGCTGATCTTGCACTTCTTTAGCCTTTCTCAACTCCTCTTTTACATCCTCTAGTGTTGTAATAATCATCGCCAATAGATCAGCGATATACTGGGTGTTGTCGAACGTGTATCTAGCAAAGATGAGTTGTTAGTTATCGAAGTTACGTTGGGCTGCAGAATAGACATGCTAGACAGGCTGTGAGATGTTATGTAATGAAGCAATAACGTTTCATGGACGGCGGTGCCAAGATCGAGAAAGAAAATAAAGAACCTACCGATCAGCGAGTGAGAGATCATCTGCACGCGCTGGTACTTTGATTTTGTTCGCCAGGGTGGAATATGGATGGTGTTTCACATCATATTTCACACAAGTGGATGGGCCGGTTGATTTGGGCATTGTGTTGTTGGCCAAAGTTGGGATGTCAGTAGGGGTATCTTTTCCCAGGGAGAGAACGGGCGGGAACGAGGGTTATATAGTGTTTTCCCATCATCTGATTACGCAGCTCGAATCACGACTACAAGGGACCAGGCAAGGAGGAGTCATAACTTTACGTGTGCAGTAATTACAATTCTCATTGCATCTTTGAGGTCTTACCATGGTACATCAACCTTTGGGGGGGGGAAAAGAAAAAGAAAACGGAGCTAAAGGCAGAAGCTAAATCTCCTAGGTGGCAGGACGGCCTCTTTCCCGGGTACTTTAGGTATAGGTAGGGAAGGGTAATACCTATTTTTTATCTTAAGACCTCTTGGGGGAGTATTTTACTTTGCGTCGTAATGATGGGCTATATTTTACAATGTTGTACGCGCTAAAGAACATAAATTTAACATGAGACTCACAAGCCTGATTCTTGCATATATGAAAACATATTAGTTAGGATCTCATAGCTTCACATCATAGAAATTTCCAGATTATACAACACGAAGACACTACCCTAGGTAAAGTATCAGGCACGGGAGATTTTTATACACACTATTTAGACACGATTTTCATAGCTTGTTCGGAAGGTACGGAGAGGATACGTAGTATTAGTATAATTTTGGGTTTAAGGTAAAAGAATTGCTGCAACGGAAACAGGGATCATGTTAATATACCTACTGTAGTAAAGCTAATTTGCATAATCCCACGTAAATCAACAGGCTATCATCCATTTGCTTAAGATCTAACTTAGGCCGTACCCTTACCATTCCAGGTGCCTCCCTGCACGTTCCGGCACGTTCCGGCAAGCTCCACCACCAATATAAATAATCTGCCACTACCCGTTCAAAAATAGATAGTTTTTGGTCAGACACAATAATACCACCAGTCTCGCCCACACTTGTTTTATCTGTTTGTTTTGTTCGTTATTCTTTGTTTACATACGTACGTACACTTACCAACAACATGATTACCACGCAAGTGGGGTGCCTATTCTCTAGAGAGATGCCGTATCTAAAACTACTACCATGTGAGGGAGAGGTTCGAAAATCGCCGTATGACGACGTGTCCCGAGAGTTCTGAACCGAAGATGACACGAAGCGTCACTGAACTACTAATGTAAGTGTTTTGGTCTAAAATGGGTTGGCTAAAAATGATTGCTGTAGAACAAGTTGATATTTCATACTTATATGCTGTAGCTCACAGGTCAATGATATCCGAATAATCATTGTAGAAGAATTGATCTAGGCTATTTATGGATGATCTGGTGGGGCATGATTGTGAATGATAACCCATGTAAATGCTTGTGAATGCCTTGTAGATAATTGTCAGCTATTCAATGAGTTCTATTTCAAAATATATATTAGTGCGAATTCGATTTCTCTTTAAGACTTGTTGACTCTTGCCTTATGCTAGCTTTTCTCCATGCAACTCTCACAACACACCTTTTTCACGCCCAAGCCTTTTTTGCCTCTTGCGTCCGTTAAGCACCAATTGATTTCGCAAAGATCAACGATCTTCCCAACTCTACACACCAGCTGGCTTCAAGTAATTACTGGCTGTTCGTGCCAACCAGCTTGCTCTCCGCTATGTTTTGCGAGCGCAGACAGCCCATATACCACCGGGATAAAGGATGGAGGCCGCCGTATGACCTCGTGATCCCCCCTACGTATCCTGCTCAATATATATTTCCACCTCCAAGTTACAACCCTACGCCCGGTGGCCAAGTCTTGTCGACCTACCAATATGGCTATCATTCTACATCGAATGATCAACTCAGACCGGGATACTCTGCAGTGCAGAACTATCCGTTGTTTCTAAACAGGTACCAGCCTGTGACTGCACCGCCCAACACTGCCCCTATGTTGCCGGTGTGTCCAACAACTATGCCTTATCCAACGGTACAGGTAACAGCATATCCAGCAGCATATCCAATGGGTTATCCGATGGTAAACCCAATGGTCCATCCAACAGCATATCCAACAGCACATCAAATGGTGCATCCAATGGTGCATCCAATGGTGCATCAATTGCCTGGCCACTGTGGTCCTCCGCTGCCATATAACGCTTTCCCGCCGCGCCGGTTCTAGCACACCACATCATTAAATAGGCTTCCCGCATAGGCTCGGCTCGGAAGGGACGGGTCGGAGGAGATTCAAGAAACTTGTGCTAAAGTTTCCCAAGGAGAACGAGAACAGGATGGGGCGTTGGGATTCCTGCAGGGCAAAGATGTTTTATGTTTGGGGAATCAGGGATGTTTCTAGTCGGAGCTAAAGAGGAGTGTGTGATGGGAGCGGGCGGGACATCGTTATAAGAAACTTACAGTCGCGGATGGTCAAACTTTACGTATGCTTCATTCATTCCCGCATGAACGGCGGATGCAAGGTACCATGGGGCTGGGTTTTGGCAAGGAATGGTGGATGACATGCGGCTAGCAACTAGATATAAAAGGAAGTGCTCATCCCCCGCAACAAGAGCTATCTAGACAGAAAAAGCTCTATGCATATCCAGTGCAGCTCGTGGCACCATCTAAAGATCGTGTGCTCGTGAGCTGGGGTTCGGCTTTGCGATAGGAATATTTTCAACTAGACCGGATGAGCCTTTTATTCAAAGTTCACTTGATGCGTTTTGTTGAAGCCGGAGATTCGTGGTTAGATAGGAATTGTATAAACGACAAAATATTCTGGTGCTCCGAAGTCTCCAACTTGGCTCACGATGTTGTCAGAGCTGTGTGGTCCTAAGAGTGTGGCGCTGCCTTTGCATGCGTTTCTGGTCTGTGCGGCGGACATTAGTTTACATATGTATAGTTAGCGTGCAGTGCCAAGAGTATCTGACTAAGATATAGAGGCAATACTGTATGTATGATGAAACTGGTTTTTTTTGGAGAAATCAAATTAGCCCTATTCCCCTTCCGCTTTCGTCTGGACTCAAGCGGTAACTGCCTTCAGGTTTAGACAGGGATGGGAATAATACGAAAAATTCAAGAGCATGGGGTTAACTCCGGCACTCCGATGCCACTTATCACTGGCGTATCATATTCCTCTGATTACCTACCAAGCGTATGCCTACATTAGAAGCGCTTACTCTACTCCGTACAGAGTATATTTTAACAGGGTGCTAAGGGAACCAATTGACACTGGACAAGAAACCTAAGCATGTCATTTGATCCCGCTTTGTGCGATGTATGGGCGAGCGGCCTTTGGGTCTGTACAAGAATGGGGGAAGAATGGAATGGCCCAGTGAAGTGCTGTCGCGTGGTACCGGAATCCGCTTCGGGTCGGTGTAAGAGCGTTAGCTCGCCGCTTTGGGTCATGCCATGCGACAGGTTAGGGTGTGACAGGGAGGTGGCGATTCTCTACTGTACTTGTAATTACAGGAGACAATGAGCAAATAAGTATTATTGTATCTGCTGGATTTCTTTCTCAACTGTGGCGGTCTATTTCCCAAGAGAGCAGGGCAATATGCCTAATATATAAAACAACCATAAGCGGCGAATGAGACTAAAGAACGCAGGTGAGGTTACAAGCTGAATGGACTCGACAGAACCAACCTAAATGATGTACCCTGCTGCTGCATAGACCCCTCTTGGAGCCCTGGTGGAACGAGGAGTGGAGTCTCTCGCCCTCCCGGGGTGAGCCCTAGTCTGTTCAGCATCGCTGCAGAGCCAACTATACATGTGACGTCCAACGTTGGGTGGCCATGGATTCTAGGTACATGCCTGCTACATCGCTAAGATGCCTACTTATACATACCTAAGGTACCTACTGTAAGGTAATGTTTATAGGTAACTACCGACAACCAACCATTTAAAGTCTAGATAGTTTGTTAGAAAGAAAGTCTTTGCTGAAAACGTGATCAATCTAAGCTTAGCATTCTAATTTAGCAACTCGATGCTAAACCTTGATCCAGCCTTTTGTATCAAACGTCGTGCCGCGATTTCGGGCTCCTGAGTCGATGTACGGCGCACTAGACTTAGCGTCTGTGCGGTAGTGTAAAGTCTAGACTACCGTAACGCCATACCTCCCTCTGTACCGCCTACCTCTTGTCGACCGGACTACAGGATCTAGATGTGAATATATGCCCTTCATGATATTTTACCTCCCTCTCAATCAAATAGGGAGGAAATCATATGACTGCTCTTCTCCCTTGGCGCCATTTATCTACTTAGTGGGTACTTATCCCTACAAGGCAGACTTGCCCGCTGTGTAGACAGGTACAATGCCTACAGACGGTAGTGTGGGTGGCTTTCAGCTTTATCACAAAGAACGGGTTGTTGAATTGGCTTCATGATAAAAGACAAGCATTCATGTGTCACAGTCCTCTAGGCGCATGTACTTAGTAAGTAGAGGCAGAGCATGCATGCTTGTCATTCCCCTTCCCCGCCGCGGCTGACTGATGGGCTGGTGTCTCGCCTGGCCTGGGTACCGGTACTGCTCACCTCGTGCATTCTTGGCTGACAGCAGAGTCGCAACGACCAAGAGCGGCGGCGAAGAATGATTAGCGCCGCTTGCGCTACTTTTACCGACACTGTATCGGCCCATGATTGCCATTCCATTGCTCCTTCTCACTGCTGCACGGAAGGCAGGTAGTGCACGCTAGCCTGGCCGGTAGAAGGTAAACCCAGGTTAGGTAGCCCCAGGTAGCCCCAGGTAGACCCCAGCAAGTGCAATTAATTCTGCCCTCCATTGACCACAACCACAACCCGCCGAACGTCATCGTGAGCATCCGGAGCCAACCCATCTTCTGCTGTCTCAAATCTCAAATCTCCGCGAACATGGTGCCTCGCCGTACGGGTTGTTGGTCCGCCTCCTGACAACAACAATAACAATAACAACAACTACAGCAATAACAACCCCATCCCATTTGAACCCCGATTCTTTTACAACCTGTGTCGAACGTCTTTATTCATCTAAAATTGCCGCCCACCATAAATATCGTCATTTTTGACTCGAGTTGCTCGGCCCGGCCCCGGTCCGGCCCTTGGCTTTGGTCCCAGTCGCAGTCCAGACAAACCCTTGCCCTCCTGCCCGTCCCAACAGATCTATCTATCTCCAAACCCTGCATAGCTGTCGCCAGCCTTCGTCTTTTACTGGAGACGCTCGGTACTCCGCAGGTTGAATCACGCTGGACTCTCTCATTCTGTATAAGCCAGGCTGTAACGAATTGACTGGGCGATCCATACCCGCCCAAGCATTCTGCGACGGACTGTTTATACAACCTCGTGTTCTCGTCCGACAATTCGCTTCTGTATGGAACTGCCCGATCCCAACGAATCAAGATGGAGCAGGTACTGGATGTGAGCTGGATGACCCATGGTAAAGGTATATATGCCTCTTTGTCCTACTGCTCGCCTGGGCCTCGATTGACGACTCTGGGCGTCACATGTCACCGGCACTGACAGCATCCTGCTTCATATCATAGACATACTCAACACAAATGGACACCATTCGACCTCTCCGTCCCTGCCCGACCACGGCACGCCCGCTTCGAACCACTCCCCAGCGTCCGCGACTCCGAGCAAGGCCAATGGAAACACCCCCTTGCAGTCGCAGTCGCTGCCCCATCCCGCTTCGCCCTCTCCTCCGCCTGGTGCCGCGGCCTCTTCTCCAAACACGAGCTCGACGCAACCATCTACGGCTGCTAAACCCATCCCTCAGCGAGGAGGTAGATCAAGGACCCTGTCGAATGAAGCAACCACGGCGCCAAATGGCACACCGCCACAGAGGAGAAGCTCTTGGTTTTCTAATATCTCCTCCAAGTTTTCTGGTTCGCCTTCGAACGCCCATACTCAACCCGCAAACACGCCGCCCAAGTCTGATGCCGACGCGGACGATGTAACTCCTCTACCCAAGATTACGCCGAATAAGAACGCCGTCCTCCCTCACGCATCGCGCCAGAGTGGGGATGCCCCCTATATCCCCGCTCCTCCGAGAAGCGGTCAGCCGGGCTTCCTTGGTGTATTGCGTCGCCTATCGTCATCCAACACGGCCATTACTCCAGGCACAAGAGCGAGCCATGGTCTCGTTGAGCGCCGAGTTTTAAACGTTGACAAAAATCGGGAGAGGTGTCGCTTGACCGAACTTAATCAAGCCAAGTTACGCCGGGTCGCGTTTTGTGTTGATGTCGAGATTGCCCCAATGCCGAAATACAACGATGTGGTAGCGCCGTCGAAGACTGGCACGGAAAAGAGCGATAAGCCCAAGACGACCGGAAAGACCGAGGGACCAGTTATGAAGGAGCCCAAGAGTGTAGAGGAGCAGAAGGAGAAGGCTGGTATCACGAAAGCTTCTGGCGAACCATTGCTCAAAGAGCCCGAAAAGGAGGGTTCTGCAGCTGTTAACGGCCGAAAAGAAGAACCACCCCCCAAGGCGGTGGATGAATCAAAACCAGAGAAGGAAATTTCGCGGAAAAGGGAAAAGAAAAAGAAAAGCGAAGCGGAGCGGAAAGCCAAGAAAGAACAAAAGCGGAAGGAGGCTTTGGAGAAGGGAGCAATTCCAATGGAGATCCATCTTGATAGCGATTCTTCAACCGAGGGCAAATCGTCGCCCACAGGATCGCTACGACGCCAGGTAACGCATACTACAAACCCCGGAAGGATATACCGAAGATGTTGTCAGCTCCGAGAAACCGACATACTTACCAAGATTACGGGACAGCTGCCGAAAACCACCGAAAGCTGCGCTGATGGCATTATCGAGAAACTGGACTTGACTGGTTACTATCTATCATTGTCGGACCTAGAGACATTGGCAGATTTCCTTGCCGTCGTTCCATTTAGGGAAATATGCCTGGAGAACTGCGGATTGACAGATGAGGGCGTCCGTGTTATTTTGTCTAGTCTTCTCGGAACTCAAAAGCCAAGTATTAGGCACCGTAGGCCGTCGATAAAAACGCCCGACTCGGTATTACAAGGTGGGATCGTAGAGCGACTGGTCCTCAAGAACAACAAAATCGGCATAGACGGCTGGAGGCATATTTGTCTGTTTATTCACATGTGTCGTTCTATCAAATACTTAGATCTTACGGGATTGCGTTTTCCAGCGGTAGTCGAACCCGCCAAACCGGCTTTCAGTCATCTTGGCCACCATGGACATAGCGCACCTGCGCCTCCCGATGTATCGCTGCTGCTATCGAAATCTCTTGCGGATCGTCTGGCTGGCCCAGAACTCGAGCTGCTCAACCTGGGTGCTACAGGCTTAACATCGAGTCAATTGCAATGCGTTATCGACGGGATGCTAAAATCAGGCGTGTCGAGGCTTGGGCTGTCGCACAATAATCTTGATGTCACTGGGGTAGAGCATGTAGCCAGGTATCTACGCAGCGGCCGGTGCGAGGGCCTTGATCTTGGTGGTAACAATCTCAGAGACCACCTCGAAATTATTGCTGACGCTATTAACGGTAACCACCCGCTATGGGCTCTCAGTCTTGCCAATTGCAACTTGGACACTGCGGCCTTGTGCAAGCTCTTCCCAAAGCTATTAAAGCTCACCAACTTCAAATTCTTTGACCTCTCACACAATCATGCGCTCTTCGAGTCAGAGCCAAATGCCACCTTCGCGCTCCGACGGTAAGTCGAGTTGAATGGGATGTTCCCGTAAAACATCACTAACTCGTGTTCTTAGATATCTCCCTAAACTGGAGAGCCTTAGGAGGCTGCACCTTGTCGATGTTTCATTATCCTCGGAACAAGTTATCGCTCTAGCTGAGATTTTACCTGAAGTAAAGTCCCTTGCCCATATTAATCTCCTTGAAAATCCAGATTTAGTTCGTCTTGCAGATGCCAGAACAGAGGATATGCAAGAAGAAGCATGCGCGTTGTACGCTTCATTATTAGCTGCTGTTCGGGTGTCCAAAACATTGATTAAGATCGACATCAATGATCCAAGTCCAGAGTCTGGAGAGCTCCTCAAGGCGTTGGCTAATCGAGTGGTGGCATATACTATGCGAAACCTGCAAGGAGTATCCGACATTCGGGATTCTTCAGCCGATGAATCAGCTTTGAAACTCGACAAGTATCCTGATGTTCTCCGCCATATTGTAGGCCATGAGGAAGACTATCCCATCGTAGCTGAAGATGATGATGCAGAGCTTGCGCCTGACGAAGATTATGTCATTGGTGGCACCGCAGTCGCGAAGGCTCTCGCTTGCGTTCTGAAGAACCGGGGCAACGATTCAGGACGACAATCCGGCGAGTTTACACGGGAACTTGAGAACGGATCTGCGGCGAATCGACTACCACTACCTCCTGGAAAGGCTAAGGATATGTCCAAACATTTACTCGCAACTGCACGAAAGATTCGGGCACGCCTGCAGCCTGCGTTGGCTAGTGCCAAAGCATCTGCTAGGGAGGATTTAGGCAATTACCGTGAGTTAATTTCCCCACCCCCCTTATTTGATCGTAAAACTAAGTATGCTTTAGATCGCTTGATTTTCCTTGATCAGACGATCGAGGGAATTATCAAGCGGTTCGAAGATGAATTTCCGGACACTCGACAGTCAGACGAGTCAAATGAAGCGCCATCAGGTTCTAATTCAACGGCCCCAGCGCCCAATCCCTCCCCAGAACCAAACGAGGTCGAGGCTTTCGCCCTGTCAGATACGGAAGACATCGAAACGGAACTGCGCCCTGCCATGCGCTCACGTTCCAGCTCCATCATCTCGCACACATCCAAGGCTTTCTCGGAGGAAGAAGGCCGCGCTCTTCGCGTTGGGCATAAATTCCGTCGTAGCTTTATGTCGCCACAGCAATTCAACCAGTTGAACAGTGACGAGGAAATTAGCAATAACCTCCACCACGTGCAACTGGTCACGAGTCTTATGGAGGATCTCATGGAAGACTACGAAGATATCAGGAAACGAGTCGAGGAGAAAGGCATCGTGAAAGCCTTCGAGGACGATAAGGACAACATATGGAAGCTGCTAAGGGACAAGGACCCTCAGTACTGGGATGTCTTTCTTGAGAGTCAGGAGAAAGCACGCGCTAACATCAAGGTCGAGCCGAATGGAGCCAAGATCGGCCATGTGCAGGGGAGTGCTATTGTTGACGAGGACGCTATTGCGGATTGAAGATGTGGCCGACGCCCTGAGCGGCAGTGAAAGGTATACCGTCGAAGTTCCTTGGGAGTGATCAAACCATTTTCAAGCTGAAGAAACCCCTGAGGATGCCGTAGGCCTCGATGATGAAAACGAACCACATCCATCAACTAAGTGTCTTTTCGAAAGTCGTGGCACCGCGAAAGGTGCTAAAGCACCGATATACGGCGTCGATGTTCTTCGTTTCCCCCAACCCCCGATAACGGAACTGAGGACGGGTGGGGTTGGTGCAATAACGCAGTGTAACTACCTACCTATGATTGAGTTGAGCGTGGCGTTCTCAGGTTTGCTAGGATATACGTGGACGGACACATGGTTGCTATATATTACTCTACTACTTACTTACTTGGAAGACCTTTCCGAAGCTGCTTCTTTAGCTTCTTCATATTTATGCTTTCGTGTGGTTTGTTGTGTGTGTGCGTGTGTCATAGTGTAAACTATAATTCTTAGTTGGGAAACTCTTCATCAGAGTTCAACGACCGAACTTGGTAGATTGGCTTCGCCTCTCCCTCATCAACATGAGATTGGGGTTTCCGACTTCCGGAGTTATCCGGCCCCTTCAAGTTAGCCTCTTAGATTAGGTTCTCACACACCAACCAGATTAACCGAAGATCTGAGGGAGTTTGGATACATGATTCTCAAAAACCACGAACATAACTTGGGAGGGACAAGAAAGCATGTAACATGGAACCTTAACGAGTAACGGGACTAAGGGTAGATAGGTAAATAATGGAGATCTCGAAGAGTCGGATTTGACGAAGTTATATATATATATATATATTCGCAATACGCTTGGTACGCAGCGCTTTTATACCTACCATGAGCAACGCTCTAAGATGGGATGGATAAGCAGTAAGTAATACAAAGTCATCTAGACTTTCCAATTTTCCATAGGCAACAACAACAACAATAATAACAACAGCAACAACAAAAAAACGGGTATAAATATTTCCAGCCCCCTTCCAAACGTACGTACGTATGTGTATATGTCCAGCAATGATATCCAATAGGTTAATAATAATGATAAATCCGTTGTTCGTCTCTCTTTTTTCACCGGAAAAAAAATCATGCCCGTGCCGAGCGCCGAGTAAAATAACACCAACCGTTCCCTTCGTCAGGCGTATTCCCGCTCCGTATCCAGGACCCCGACGGCGTTGCCCGTGAAGGCGCAGCGACCGGGACCTTCGTCTGTGGCCTCGTCGACGACACCCCAGGCGACAGGGCCGAGCCAGAACTCGCCCTCGTTGCGCACGGCGTGGCACCGCGCGCTGATGAGCGCGCTGCAGGAGCCGCCGCTGATGGCCAGCGGGTTTCCCCTTGCCTCGCCGGTCGGTGTGCGACGGAGCCCGAGGGCGAGGACGGCGAATAGCACGACGGCGAGAAGCACGATCAGAACGAGCAGAGCCTGCGTGTTGAAGGCCACGCGGGGTGTGGTATCGAGGGTGGAGACAATGGGGAATACGGCCTGGCTGACGACGAAGCCGAGCGCAGCGAAGGTCGCGAGGAGGAACCATGACATGGGACGTGGGAGGGACAGGTATAGGCTTGCCATCTGCGTGCCGGCTGGGTTCGATGACACGCGGAGGGGCCGCGGGCCGAGTGCGAAGAGCGAGAGCTCGTGGGATTGGAAGTATGTCGTCAGCAACGCGTTGGTGGATAGATATAGGATGGCGAGGAGCAGTTGGGGCAGCGCGAGGATGAGACCTAGCTGGCTGATGTCGAGGGGAGCGGGGAAGGAGAATGTCGTCTCTGGCGTCGCGGTCCCGAAGGGCGTGCTCACGCCTTCGGGAGACGCGCGACCCATCAGGGCGATTGCCGCCGCTGTTGGGCCGCCGATGACGAGCCAGGAGAGGATCGTCATGACCCAGCGAGTGAGCGAGGGCGCCTCGAGCCAGTAGTGGCTGCGCAGCACGCATCGCTTGGTCGCCTCGTCTCCCCATCGTCCTTGCTGCAGGTCGGCCATGGTCATCAGCGAGGCGTTGGTTGTGGTGTCGTCTGGGACCCGGAGGAACGAGCGGATCGCGTCGCCTAGCGTGGCGATGGGGGTGAAGGAGGATCTTGTTAGGATGACGGCCATGGTGATGACCAGTACGATGTTTAAGAGTGCTACGATGGCGAGCATCTGCGCGTTGACGCTTACGGCACACTGGTCCTGCGTGCTCTGAGTGAAAAAGATTACGGCATTATAACTAAATGTCATTAGTTGGCAGTTTTTGGCAATTGGGTATGAGAATTCGACGTACATTACTTGGATTGCAATGGCGATAAGCAGCGTTGCAGCTGCCATTATCGCCCGAAATCCCGACACGTGGAGGAAGTTCCGTAGCGAGGATACGCCAATGTCGAGCCATTGCTTTCGATTGTGTGCCTCGTTTATCTCGCGTCTCGTCGGGCTTGTAAGGATCTGGAAGACATAGTTCCCTCCGGAGAGGAGGATGACGGTGAACACGTTGATGACAACATGTACCCCTATATCTATCCGGTTTGCCGTCCCGCAGTCCCCTGTGAAGATCGCCAATTGACCCGAGAAAACTTTCGTCCTGGTGACAACCAATATTAAGCCGACGACGCCGACAATCAGGATTAAAAATGTCAACAACGTGTCGTAAATAATGCCGCCCCGCCATCCTGTAAAGTGCCTCCGTAAATCGCTCTGTTGGCTGCTGTTACCTGAAGGGCCCGTCACCGAGCTCAGGTGATTCCCCAACTCGACGAGATGAGAGGAGAAGGTATTTCGACGAGGCGTGATAATGACATTGCGTTCACCCCATTGCCTCGCTTCTTTTTTCCTCGCTAAACTTTCGGGCGTCTCCCCCCTCATGAAATTAATCACGTAATCGGGAACGAGGCTTTGATCAATGCTAGCCGTATCATCCAACGATCGTAATATACTTCGAGAATTCCAAGTTCCAGAGCGAAACCTTCCTAGTCGACTAGATCTCGCTGTCGAAGGGGCCTCTGAGGTGTTACGGTGGTGAAACGGCCATAATGTTGATTTAGTACTTCTCGACGCGAGAGCCGACCTCGAGTTTGTGTACTCAGTAGCCTCCTGGATGCTATCGAAGGTTAGATGACACGACACAATCGACATTCAGACCTAAGTTACCTTGACATCCGTTCGACATTCCGTATACCCCCCTCATCGTCATATGTGTATCTGTATGGGTGCTTCCCATTATTCCTGGGCGGAATCACTACCTGGTCCATCCTTTCCAAGACGAAGGGTTATTTATTTATTTATTTAGCTGGGTATTAAAGACATGAAAATTCGTAGCGAAGCTATGCTTCTAAAGAGCGTAAAGAAGTAAAAGATGGAATGAAGAAATTGACGACAGGTTGCACCGCAAACGAGCAGAAACGAAGAAAGGGAAGACAGCCTCAGGGCTGCTCGCGAGACACTGGGGCGTCACCAGGTCTTGTATGAGACGGTGCCCAACGTAGTAGGTAGGTCCCCGTGTCCCGTCCAATGTCCGCTCGTGTTAGTCCTGTCCAGGGTTCGTTGATTGAGGAAGAGCAGGATGGGAGGACCCGGAGGCTCACAGTACCAGAGTAGCGTGGAGCCAGGATGGCCCTGCTTCGGGGCATCATATAGGCCGGGGTGGGACAAGGACGCCCTAAATACATTTCATGCAACACCCTAATGGTGATCGTGAAACCGGCCTCTCATTGGCTCAGGTGGTGCATCGTTCGATCAGTCAAAGTGCTTATCCCATTGCATAACGGAGTAATTATCTCAGCGCCTCGGGTGCATCATGACGTTGCAGCGACCAGTTGGCGCAGATGCTGGCATGGCGCCACACGTGTTATGATAGTGTAGAGTTGACAGAGGAGAGGCAACGCGAACCGCCATGTCGACTCTCTGAACATGGTCCGTCGCTAAGATCGGCACTGTATACTAATGCAGCTAGCACTCATACCGCTTGCTACTGTAGTGTATATTATGTGCAGGTGTGCTGCTATGACTCGTCCCTAGCGAGCATTGTCGAATGCATGCGCAACGTCGTATGTACAGTAGGACTCGTACATAAACCTACAGTACAGTATGGAAAGGGATTAAGAGCGACAAGAGGATGACCGGGAGGATCATTCATGCGTCCGAGGTCGAAAAGGGTGTGAAGCCGATTCCAGAAACCCGGTTCGGTATGTTCAGGTGTGTGTGTCTCGTTCAGCTCGTCGGATGAGTAAGTAAGCAATGTCCAAGGTTAGCAAGATAATGTCCAGCATATCACATATAGCTAGCACTCGAGGGTTAGTTCGTGTATACTACATACAGTACTGTAAGGTTCCTAACCCACCTTCGCGTCTAGTGTAGTGTAGTCGCATATCCCCTGCATCCTTTGAGACGTGAAGGAGGAGAGAAGAGGGGAGGGCAGCAGGCCAGAATGATGAGGAAAAGCGCTTGGGTGATACAGGAAGGCCCCGCTCATTTCCCTTCAATTGAACATCGCCAGGGACAGATAACCCTCTCCCACTCTGGTGGCCTCCACTTGGAAAACGGCCTCAGAGCGTGAAGACATTGATGAAACCCCAATTCATCGGGCATGGCTCTTCTTATACTTACTTCGGCTCTTGAATGGTGGGATTTCTCAGGGCGCTTGTTCATAGGGCGAGCATTAGTCTGGGCGGATGAAGTTGAGAGGGAGATGGGACTGGTGCTGCAATGCAATGCGAAGAAGACTTCGTTTAGTCCTTCGAAGTACAGTAACTAAGGTGACTAAGGGGCTTGGCGGCGTTTCAAAGGCTGCCGGCAGCCCCACTGGACCGCTCCGAGGTCCCACTCGCATGCACCACCCCGAAATGGTAATTGTCGCCTGCATCTGTGATCTGTGCGTGCAGATGCTCAATCGGCGCCAAAATACAAAATACCGTTGAGCACAAAAGAGGAACCTTAATAAGGTGGCTTTTGCCCCGGTAGTTGCGCACAAGAACGACGCGAAGTGGGCACACGACGCGGGCAGACTTTTATTCCCTCCATTTATCGCTGTTACCCCACCCTCGGCCACTCAAGAGATATACTATACTATAGGAGACACCGCCTTCTCTAAGCCCCGCCAATCCCGTTATGATACAGATTAGTTTGCTTGAAGATTCGCCATTCCTAATCATCAATAAATATACATTGCCGTACAATACTATATGTACTTACTGACTTACAGTATCTGTCAACGTCACTAGCTACATACAATGTAGGTAGGTAGTTATCCCAAATCTCTATACTCCAAAAATGCAATGTACTTAATAGAGGGTGTAAAGCACTTTCAGCACAACCATTTGAACAAACCCAACCTTAGCCATCGTTCCCCAGAAACTGCAAGTCATGATATGATATGTCAGGATCTCAAGTATGGGGGCATGCATGCGGGCGCTTGTTGCTACGCGAAAGTCTAAATACCTTCTACTCCTTGGCTACAGATATGCATGTCCTTTATTCCATGGAGATATCCTAACATGACGTGGATAGGTAGGTTCGTGCCCGGACCCCCTTTCCATTGCCACATTTCCAGATCAGGACTATAACAGAGCAGAGGAACGGCCAGAGCAGCAAGCGCGACGCCCGCCAATTTAAGCTCCTCACTTTATCGATCCTGATTATGAGAGGGGCAATGAGTTATCTCTGGAGACTACTGACGTAACCAAGCAGCATCTAATCCTAGTCTCTATAAGAGGATAGCCGAAAGCATTGACATTTCAATAAAATCACCGATATATTACTATAATAATGCATATAATTCCTTTCTATTCCTAGGCGGCAATGCGGCAACATGGCCAATAAGAGAGCCCACAAAGCAATTCATCGACAATATTCGATGCTTCTGTCAGGATCTCTGTGGTAGGGGGTATGTAACGACTTCTATTGTTGCGCAGGGGTTCTAATCTGGTGAGGCTACGCAATATCGGTCTATATACACACATGCCCTTTGTTCTCGATCAAGGATCATGATATTCAAGGACCTTAGCAGCCCTAGCAAATTATCATATTGTGAGTAGCTTTAGTTTTAAGCTTGGAATCTCTGCACCTGTTCTAGCGCTCGTCGTGGCACCCTCAAACGTCTGGAAGGTCTTGACCTATGGTAATATTGCAGTGGCGTACTTGGTATTAGTCTTTCCTATTTACTAATTATCGGAGGGTTGTTTAGTGATGGTTAATACAACGCTATGTTCGGAATATACAAAACCTATCAGTTGATGAGAGCTGCACATTCGTTACTCTTCGCGCCAGTTCCTTTGGCTGACTGCGGTAGGGAGGGATTACTCCTACAATAAGTTCCTCCCGGCAATACCAGAATGAAATCCCGACCGCAAGGTCATTGCAAGGTCCTCCTACAGCTTAAGCAAACAGCTCGCTATCCTCGTCCCACTACGCGAAAATGCATATACCTCTCCTTATTTCTTTAATTTATTATGGCTAACTACAGCTTACGAATTAAAAGATTGGATTGAAATCATAGAAGTAAAGTTTAACAGCAATGTACTCCGTATATAGTGAGACTGTGTGGTGTGGACTTTTTAAAAGGTAATAGGGCTGCATAAGGGTTAGGTGAAGGTTTATTATTTATGCTGGTTAAGTTTGTGATGATGGAATTGGATACATGTATTAGGGCAGACATAAGTAATGCGGTAAAAGATCAGCGGGGTGATCTATATAGGTAAGTTTAATAGAGCGGGCTTTGCCTTCGGGCATTTGGTCAATTTGAAACGATGTAAGAACTTTGCCCCACTTTCCAAGGTCGCCTGTTCGAACCCTTTACTGACCAATATCACAGACAGAGAAGATTAGCATGGCCCCTGCACTAAGGATGACACATGTAATCAAAGAGATGCAACCAATTTTTTTCCTTCTTTTTTTCTTCTTCTTATATTTATATTTTTATTATCTATTCTATAAACAATCTTTCATACACCTTTTTAGAGTGAGGTGCAAGCTTAGGTGTTTCTTGTGGATGAATTAAACGGTATAATATGTGTTGCATTCATTTAGAATTTACAGTGGAAGCTGTTACGATCCCTTGATCGAGAACAAAGGCTATGTGTGTATGTAGACAGATATTGCGTAGCCTCACCAGATTAGAACCCCTGCGCAACAATAGAAGTCGTTACATACCCCCTACCACAGAGATCCTGACATTGACCAACCAATCCCTTCTGGGCATTGGGGGCTGACCTTGCTATGTCCTAGACAATTGGTCTCCAGTCCTGAACGCCTAGGTCTCGGTGACTCGTCCTATCACGCGAAGTCCGTATAAGCCCACTTTCAATAAATTACATGTCTCGCGATGGTGTTCACGGAGTTTGGGGCAGCAAAGCCCCGTAGCCGACGGCTACGGCCGTACGCGCGTGTAACAGCCGCAATGTGCAGGGTCGTCCGTGAATACTGCGAAACACACGTAAACTGTATGGTGACGAAGGTGAGGGCTGACTTCTAGGTCATGACCTTTATAGGCAGGTACGGCCTACGCCGTGTATATATGGAATAGTTATAGTGCTGGGACGCTAGGTCCAACTCTCCCATCTACATGCTCGTTACAACACCAAGACAGTTCCGCCAACAGCCCTCGTCAAGGGTATTTAAGGTTGGTGGATGGCCCGGAGGGTGCTCAATCGCGTAGCTAATGCGTAGACTATCTGATCGGCTACGTACGGCCAGGAGCCGTAACTCCTAGAAACTTCTTCCCTTCTATAATATACACCCTACGCCAGTCTCACCACCGTTTTTTTTAACCCCGTCTGTTTCTTCTAGATATCTTTATTCTCGTTTAGTTTAATCACCAGGTCTTAAGGTTATACACTAGATTATACCATGCTCTTTCACGAGTGTTACATTGGTATGTAGTGGCAATAGAGAAACATTTCTGTATCAACTGCAGGAATCTAAACAACATACGAAACTATCTAGAAGATTCAAGTTTGGTTCATTGTTTCTTACGAGATATTGCCTAAATGATGAATATGTCTTACTTCGAGGCCTACTATTCCTACCAATGCCCAGTAGTCCTGTTCGAAGGATTGCAAAGGGGGGGCTCAAAGTTTTCGTTCATTAGCCAGGTGATGAATCGAGCGTGGAGAGGCTCGAACCGGAAGTTGTTGACGAGCTGGAGTCCATTGATTGCTCTAATTTCGTCTTAGAGGTTAGATTAGATAGTGATGACTCCATCTCGCTGGAGACCGAGCCCGAGACCGAATCGTAGAAAAAATCATAGAAGTAGCCGGTTTCCGAATTGGGGCTCGTAACGCTCGCTTCCTAGGTTAGATTTGATGCTCTTCATACGACGACGGCGGGTTGGCGGAGTTCTTCCATATACCGGCGGCGGCTGCCGGGAGGGAACTGGGGTAATTTCCCCCGGCATTTTATTAGAACGCGCTGCTCTAGGATTCGCTCGGCGGCGAGCGACTGCGACGTTCACGAGGGCCTACTGGAGCTATTTGGGAATTGTCAGCTAGTATACGTCTGGGTGACTGAGGGGCCGGGAGATTCGATCCGAAATTTGGCGGGGCCGGAAGTCGAAGCATGTTGGCCCTTCGTCGCCGGATAATACTTTGGTGCGTCTCAGTGAGGCTTGCTTCGACATCGCTGCCTTCCAGCTGGTTGAATTGATATGAGCGCCACTCGGCATTTTTGAACACATCTCGACCGTCTTGAACTAGATTTCTGATGTACATGGCGTGTGTGACCACGCATATGTTGATGTTCGTTTCTAAATAGTGCTTACAGACCTCGCGGAGGAAGGCCCTTGTGGCCCGAGCGCGCACTACGCTTTTGCTAGGTGCGTAGGGGGAGCTAGGGCTCTTGTTAGTCCAATTGTATGGGATATTGCTGTAATCGAGGCGCTCGTAGCCATACTGGTTAGCGAGATCATCTAGTGAGCTACCAATGTCAGATCGCGCTTGGACTTCTTGCAACTCTGCCAGTAGCATGATTCGCTTTGATTGTGTGTACGTCTTGAAGGCGGCGAGCGCAGTCTGGATTGATCGCTGCAGAGGCGAGGCAACAACCACCTCTATCTCGCCTAACTCCGCGAGCTCTGCGGCCAGTGTTTGACACTGCTTGTGACCCCGCTCAGTTAGTTTAGGATCGCGAAGATAAGTTAGATCAGGGATATTGTTAAACGCATGAGCGTGTCGGATGATGTGAATTGTTGGAGCCATTTTGTAGTTTTTCTAGAGAGATGCAAGGTAATCCTATTGACTAAACAAGTCCTAAGCTAGTGATAGAAGCTCGTGAGTGGTGGTGACAAAATTGAGTTTGCGAAACCGAGAAATCCAGACCTATATATCATAAATTGTCAACTAATTAGGCCTTCAACTGCTCTACACAAGCATCGTTGTTTGCCTGGGGCTGATCTTTTGTAAATGGGCCGGTTCTAGTGCATGATTCGACTAATTAATTGTCTAAGATGCCTAACCTTAACGTGTTCTTTGTCTGTTAAGAAAGACCCTGATTGGTCTTAAATACAAGAGAGAGCTAGTAATGTCTTTATTGTATTCGACCCCCTTATCTCCTATTATTCGACTAATGAGCCGTGGTGTTCTATAGGTTACCATTTCTACCCCTAACAATATTTTAAACTTTTAGTCTTATAAAGTTCATGGAAGGGGCTTGATGTCTGTGACAGTGCTCAGAAGATAATTGAAACTAGAACATAGAAACAAAACTTCTAGACGCAGCTTCATGATAATGCGCTTACATTTCCAGGATATAAACTTAACAGGGGTATAATATTATATTCATAATCCATGTTGCTACCTACAAAACTATGACTTATGTATTTCTAATAGCAAGGGAAATGAAGCAGCGCTGGGAGTTTTCCTTTGTGCTTCTTGTTGGGGAACCTATCCTTCTCGCTCCTGTGACTCAAAGCATGAGAAGTTGTGTATAATGTAGTAGAGATGGGTAGTTATTGGCATTTACATTAAGTTACAATGTCTTACAACCAACTATATGAGCGTGATTGTATGGCGACCGTGCTCGTCACGCTCATGTGACGGCACCTCTAACCCCCTATCTCCCATGACTGTCATAAACGCAAGAACCATTCCTTCATCCGGGCGACAGATTTCATCATCATGGAGTTGTTTCAAACGGGCACCTACCTTGTATAACTTGGGCTCCTTCTTTTTACCCCCTATTCTTTGTTCTGGGGTGGGTCTTATGAGGTCACCTTCAATCTTGAATACACCTATGCGTTGATATACTCCCCACTCCGGAGTGTTGGCTGCTAAAAGGAGACCCTCAATTTTATGAAATGTGCCATACTCGCGCTCGTGGAGCAGTGGCATCATAAAACATTCTGCGAGCGTTATTCTTATGTCTTGGTCATCGTAGTCGGGACAAACCAAAGTCTTGACTGCTTGACCCTGGAACTCGGCAAACAGATTATTTATGGCATCTGTGATGAACGCTCTTAAGTCCGTGGCGCTCTTTGTATTGGGTGGGTTGAGAATATTCTTCTGATTTCTAAAAACCGGGTATAAATGGCCCTTCATCATTAACCTTCCACTTTGCACTTCACCATATTCGTCAGGGCCTGCTAACTGCATGGAAGCTTCGACAAGCTTGGGAACCGATACAAGACACTCCGTACACTCTTTTCGACGAAGCGTCCGCTCTTCTCCATGTTCCGTAATGTTAACCGATGCCCACGACCAAGTAGGCGCACGGAAGTCCCGAGGTCGCGGCTCCCGATCTCCTGCGCGAATCCATAGTAGGTCTTCTAGGATCGTATGCTCCCAGAGGCCTGCTAGGTATCTCGACTTGCGCACTTTGCCAAACATTCGTGCAACCCCTGCGATCGCAACTAGCTTGTCCCCAGGCGCTGTAAGTGCACAGATGCAGTAGGCCCGGACGACACGTCTCCACAGTTCGAAGCAGTTTTCTTCTGTGAGGCCCGCTGTAGAGAGGTTCTTGTACAGCGAGTAGCCCCTCCTATTCTCGAGTGGGAAATGACGGAGTCCGCCAATCTCACTGGTTAGCTGTTCCGCGCAGCGGTAGAATATTTGCTTTTTCGTGAACATGATGGACCGGAGAGCAAGGAGGCGCTCTTGCACCACCCAGCCTCGCGAGTACAATACTTCACTCGCCATAAAGCCCCCAGTGGCCCAGTACTCATCGTCGTTCTCTGTCCATTGCACATATCTAGGATCATCTGACGTGCTAGCTTTGACCACATGCGGGAAAAGCTGCAGTGGATCCCTTGCCGTGAACAGAGAGTGGGAGCAGTTCGGGGCGGAGACTGCCTCGATGTTGAACAGCCCGTTCTGGTAAACCAACCCCATCATCGAACTTTCTCGTCGCCAGTCCTCCCGAGAGTCTTGCATGATGCACTGGCCACATTTATTAGCACGGAGAAGGAAGATGCGGCTTCACGAGAGCGCATACCAATGAATCGATCCAAATATATGTAATATTAAGACTCTGTGCAATATGTACTGCATCCATATAGAGAACCGGCATTGATTCTTCTGCAATTGATTTCTTGAATTCATCCCTGCTGCGAGTAGTGAGTTGCAGCGGGACGTGACCTCCCCAACAGTGACTCAATGTGATGTAAGGTGCAGACAACGTCTTCTCAGCTGTCTCAACAATTTTCAATTGCATACGTCCATTTACAGTGGTCGCTTGAAGAAGTCTTGTGGGGTACCAAGTTCCCGAGCCAGACCGGCAGCTTGAATGGCTTTGCTGGCAGATTCCAATCTGTTCTGCAACGAAGGCGAATGATTCCTGGCTGTTCGTGCTCATCCCCAGACTTGGCCTATCGAGAAGGTCGGTTTCGTGTATATCAGCATATTCGAACAGACACCCAACGTCATCGTATGGATATGTGTTGTCGGGTTCTCGACGCCCCAGGTCCATGTACGCCGAGAAGCATTGGACGTGAAACAATTGGCCGTCGCGGCTAACAGTGGTCTGAAAATCAGGATACGACGCTGGGAAGCTATCTAATGCGAGCACTTTGTCTCCGGATGCGACGTGGAAGCTGTGCATTATCTTCAGGCACCACCAACATCCTTGTTGCACACCGGCGACAACCTCCGACGGGTTCCGGTGAAGATAGGGATCGAGCTGTATCTTGGTCGGCCCTAATGCGTGACATTGAAAGGCCGCTTGACATCTGCTGCACCCTGAACGTTCCATTGGCATTATTATCCGTTGCGGGGTAGATTAGGTACCAAGCAGTGGAGAGGAGAGGAGGGAGGACGTCCATGGAGAATTAAGAGAACAAATGGTGGCCAGAGAAGTGCAGTCGGTCGGGGGAATTACATCTGTGAATCCGCAGGGAGCCACTCGTATCAGCAAATCGAAGACCCCGAAGATTACCAGATTTCTGCAAGCAGGGTGCATACTAGAACATTTCTGCTACCAAGATCTCGAATGACACCTCAACGTCACAACACTACCTATTGGGTATTAATTGTAGAGTCGGGGAACATAACACTACCCGGCAAGCTTAAGGAACGGCAATCAAAACCTAGACAATTCGGTTAGATCGCTATGACATCCATGTTAGAATGTAGCCCAACGTAGATCACGTTAGGCATAAATCTAATCCTAAGATGCTGGTTTGCATAGATCTTCCCAAGGGAATCTATCGACATTCATGATGAGCTTTTACAAACTCTACACCACGGTGTGGAAGGACCGGTCTACCCAGCGCCTAAAATTAGAATGTCTGACAGTTCTAACAGGCAGGTAATAACTCCGCTGTATGAGCAGAATTTTGTGCTTGTTTGCTGGCTTCGCTTAGACATCTGGGGGCATTGACCCTTGCGGACAAGACCGCAGACCGGGGGCTACCTATTCCACGAGTTTCCATGATAGTGATACGTATAGCATGCTTTGGTTTAGGAAGCTAGCCTGGCAGCATTGAGTGAAAATGATCAAGTTATAATAGCTAAAAGGATCTTTGAACACTTGGGCCGGCTGTTATTGAATAGTCAATTACCTATCGGAGGCGTTGATCTTGCGCTTGCTACTGTGGGAACAGAAGGTTAATTGTGCCATCACATATCACATGATGAAGCTAAAGATTCCCGGCTAATCTGTGCTCCGGGGTTGAATATTTCTACAGTACCTCTACTGACCGATTTTGGCCTTAATCAGGCCGCAGCTGGCGCCCCAGCCAATATCTTCTGATAATATGCCCGACAAACTGTGGCCAAACCATTTATTCCACTGCTAACAAAGTCTCGCATGGGCCTTTTGCAGCTCCAAACTCGCATAAGTTACGTTACCTCCAAGCTCATTTCAGGTTTTTGGAGGTGGCATGGGCCGCGAGAACAACGACCTCGTCCAAGTTTGTACGGGAGAACGACGGGTTGAAAGAATATGGGTGCTGCGGGTCGGAGATAGCAAGGCACCGGGCATATTCCCATTTTGGGGATCTAGAACTTTCAGTTTCAGAGGCTTCTATGCTAACCCTTGGCAGGCAATGCTTTAGCCCGAGTCTGAGTGTAAAAAGGATCTTATGGCTTTAGAAGCTGAAGAAGAAAATTTTAGTAAGAGAGGAACAAAGAATGGGGCGGCGAGAGCACACATGGTGCATAAGTACTCCAAAATGGCCGTGGACGCATGAGAGGGCTAAATACGAAACAAGTGGTAACGTGTTCCGACTGCGGTATTGTTCTGGAATAACCTGGAGCAGCCACTCTGCCAATGCTCGGAACTTTTCAACGAGTACGGAGCACAGTAGGCGCTTTTTTCGCTTGTTTCGTTTCATGAGGTTCGGCGATCAGCGTTTCTTATTATAGCATTACAGCATTATAGCATTACTGTATAGCATTGTAGCGACAGGACCGACTAGGAATCTGGTACCGAATGCCAGGCGTAGGCCGGGCCGAGCCGGTCCGTCTTTGAAGCTGAGAGCCTGAGCGCGCAGCTGACAGCTGTCCAGCATTCAATTCGCATACAATCAGTACATCTTGGTACCCTTCACGTGCCAACACGTGTACGCGGGACTACGCGCGGGACTACACGGGTAGATCGCGCGCCTTGATTGCCTGCCGGGTCAACCCCTGCCTTGGCCCTTGGCCCCCGCGCGCCGTAAAGAGGTAGGTCTACGCGTTGGCATGTTCCTGCGGGACTACTGTACTACTGTACTACTGTACAGTCCTGTACTGTATGTATGTATGTATGTTTGTATGTATGCACTCACTTACTGCAGCGCACAGACTCACCGCTGTAAGGTTAGTGTATTTCATCTAAGATAAGAAGAGAACTCACCTTGGAGTTCTTTTCTTGTTCTTTTTTCCCCCTTCGTGCAGGGTTTAGCATTCTGAAAGCGTCTGACCTAGATAGGCAAGAATATGCGTTTCGCAATGCAAACCTAGCCGTTACTCGCGCTGAAAATTGTTACGCGCAACGTAACGAGCATCCAGGCCTTGCACACCGAGCCTGGGATGCTCTTGGGGTGGCCCTTGGGGCAGCTTCTCCAGCGCATCCTCAAGCAAGGCACTCAACCGCCATGTCATCATCAAGCTGGTGTGATGAGTCGCGAGTCTATATTGTAAAGCCATTGAATCCCGCCAATTGGCACAAACACTAACCAACTCAAGTAATGGTTGCGTAGCGACTCTCCTACTCGAGATTGTTGGCTTCGTCGTAAAGAAGCACGGTCGCATTGAGCTCGTGCTTGCGAGAGAGTGTCACCAAGTTGCGCAAGAGCAAGAGCAAGACGTATGTAGCGCCTCAATTGATTGCTCCTAAGATGCTGCGCCCTTACGTGGAGATGCAGCTGCGGCCAAGACATTCTCTGGAGGGGCAGGGATGTGGCGTGGTTGGCTATCACACTAACGCAACATGCTACCCGGAGTGCCCGCGGTTGCTGCTGTGCGATATGATCTTGCAGCAAACATTCGACGTTTTTCTTACAGCACGCATGATGGGTTCTAGCGTCACCAAGCAAGCTGTCGACAAATTTGCCCGCAACCCAATTTCTCGCGGGCATGCCACAAGTCGCTTCACTCTGAGCGTTGCGACTCGTTATTACAACTCATCTTCATGCTATTGGCTTAATAGGCTATTAAGCTACAATGAGGCATATCGTAATCTCTCCTGCAACCAATCATGGCGAGTAATTAACGCAGTCTGATGAATATGGCACACAAGATATGTTTCGAAGCCTCATGGACTCGATGTCATCGTGGACTGTCGCAAAGACAAGGAACAACACATCAATCACGGCTTCATCAGTTTTGTCTAGTCTAGCTTGAAGACATTGCGAAGAGAAGCAACGTGTAAGCTGGAGGCGTGGTGCATACAGTCTAAAGCAGCCGTCAAGGGATGCCATACCATACAGGCGACAGCTCACCATCCCATCGTCACATCTGGCACCTGGCATCTGGCATCACCCACACTTGACAGATAGATACCACACTCGATCTCATCGACGTGTTTGCTAATAATTTAGTGAAGGAACAAGGGGGGCTACTCGTTACGGAGCTAGGGAGATGTTACCGCATAGAGAACGAGACCACTTCCACATCAGCCGCTTCACTTTTGGCAATGGGTCCGATGAGAGACACGGTAGGGCCAGGACAGAAGCTAGGACGAAGGGCAGAGGACAGAGGGCAGAGGGTGAAGGGCGATCGGGCCTTGGGTGGGAATAATAAGAGTTAAGCGAGGAGGGACCGACAGAACGTTGGGCTCATGACGATGTTGCGAGGTGCGGAATTTGATCGGCCGGTAAGTTCCCACGCAGTGCAGTATGCGTGCCCAGGTGTGTGGATCATCAGGGGATCAAGGGGAAGAAAGGAATCAGTTCGCTGGGTCCGGAGCGCCATGTTCGTGGGCTTCGCTGGCTTCGTTGGCTCAACCAGCGATGCGTTCGTCCCATGACGCCCCTCGTCTCCCCTCCTCCCTTCCCATCGCCCCAACAGGAGCCATCTCCCCGTGCTAGTGCTAGTGCTCAGGTGGTCAGCGCCTCTTTAAGTTCGACACCTTGATTTCGGGGGAGAGGGAAGGGGGGGAATAGTAAGGCCTGACACCTGGCTGGTCGGGCGCCATTTGGGGAAGTCGGTCGTGAGTCGACGTCCAAGTTCCACCTCTCCCATTTATTAAGGCACAGGGATAGCGCCTATGTCGAGGGCTCGCGAGGACTGGGGGAACGTGGCAGTCTTATATGGGCGAACTGGGATCCGGCGGCAATCTCGCGCGTGTTTCGTGTCCATGTCGCGTGCGCGAGCTGCAGCGTCGGCACATCTCCCCAGTGGACGCCAGCCACTCGTTTTTGGGCGCTGCGGCTGCCATTGGCCACGAACTGCAGCAGGCCGCAGCACCCCGGCCACGACCCCGCTCGTACCTCTGTACCGGCCCTGTGCAGGCCCTGTGCAGGCCCTGCACCCCCGTCATGCCCCGCTTTCGGGAGCGTGGTGGTCAATGTCTCTCCCTGCCCAGGACCTGCCATCATCTAGCCAGTGGTGGCGCCCCCCCGCCATGCTTCCTCTTCCCTGCTCCCTCCCCACCAACGCCCCCAGTCTGGCCAACGCCGACGCTGCTGACAAGCCTTGGGACCATCTCCCCAAGTCTCCCTCCGCTCCGATCGCCTCGCCCTGACTGGCTGCCAGCTCGACCGCAGTGAGACGGGTGCAGCCCGGCTGCATGCCCAGCCTGCAAGCGGCCGTCGATCTGGCCATTCATCGCGCACATCACGGTCACCTTGAGCCCGTCGCGTCCGTCGAACTGCGCTTCTCTGCGCTTCTCTGTCCAGTCCACCCGCATGGCACCCTGCAGATGGCACCGCAGCCAGTCCCGACCATGACTCATTCGCCAACCATCTTCGACCTGTCCGTCAATTCTGAGGACCAGCGACGATTGAGCGTACTGAGCTTTGCCGATGGCTAGGGGCGGGCCAAGGGGGTGCTCTGAATGGGTATAACATGGTCTCCGGCCGTGGACAGGCCCTGTCGGGCATCGACCGTCTCTCTTTCTTTCGACTATCAGGCCTTGAGCGTTGAACGTTGAGTCAATCCGGGGTTGACAACTCATCGCCTAGCGAGTCGACGATCCGGACAATCGCCCTCTGGCCCTGACACGTCTCTGTCTTGCTACAGGCCCCGGGCTGGATCGCATCACAGGGCCTCAGAATGAGCTTGAGCTTGCGCCGGAACATGGCATGAACTGCGAATAGCCTCACCCCAGCTAAGCAGCTAAGCGCCCGCCGACCTGCAGCGTCACTCCCTCTTTGTTTATTTATTTATATCCCCGTTCTACACAGGCCTCTGTACCTGTCGTGCATCTCCCGCTACCAACAGAACCAATCCTGTTCTGCAACGCTGCGATAGTCGCATATCCTGCCCCTCCACCTCTCTCCCACCCTCGATATTCACTTATCACAACGACATGCGACAGCTATGGCAGCGGGACCGCAAGTATTCTACTGCCTCTGGCAGGACAGTCGAATCCGTGAGGCTCTCTTCGAACTACTATCAAAGGAAGACATATGCAATGTGCGACTGGCCAGCTCGGCCTGTTGCAATCTGGTCACTAAGCGACTATTCTTACGAACCAACCTGACCTTCACGGCCAACAGCTTCACCCGACAATCCAAGATACAGGCCCTTTCAAGGATAGGTCACTATATCGAGCATTTAACTTTTTATTTTCCACACTCAAATGCCACCTTCTTACCGCCCCTCATCCATCCCCAGAGTGGTCGTGAGATCAGCTTCCTATACACGCCCCATACGTCAATGGGATCCGTGTTAGAGAGACCCAAGTTCGCTAACGAGGGTCTGGGTGAGATATTGACGTCCCAATATCCGCCATTGTTTCACGCGGCATCGAATGTGCCTTCATTTATCAATGCGATGAAACACCTGATTAATATCAGGCACCTCACGATCAAAACGCCGGGCCAAGACCCCAAGGAACGTTACCGACGAGACATTGTAGACTATGCTCTCATTAGTCTTCGCGTAGCCCTCGAGAGGGCCCCCATGAAGAAGCTCAACAAGCTCTCTCTATCCGTACATCCTTCTGCATTCCTTTATTTACGACCTGTACAAGGCTTCGGCTGCACGCCATCCGCTGGTCGACGATGGAAGCAGATCCGCAAGATGCACATCAATGTAGACTCGTGGGATTTTTACGGCCCGTCCCCGGGTCTTGACCATCTTAAGATCATGCAAGATTTTCTGTACAATTACTCGACGAGCCTGGAGAAGTTGAGCTTCACTTGGTATGGTCGCAAAGGCCCCTGCCCAATCGCGCTGGCGGCCGATCCCCTCTTCGCGCCACCGCGGAACTCACTGAAGCTTTTCCGCGAAGTCACCTCACCCATGTCGCCCCTCCCGCCGGTACCGCCGAGAAAACCAGTAGTTTTCCGCAAGTTGCGTTACCTGGCCGTACGCAACGCAACCATGAATGCGGCACAAGTGGCCGACCTAGTCGCAACGCACCAGCATTGTGTGCGCGAATTCGATTTTGAAAATTCCGTACTGATCAGTGACGGAAACTGGGATGATGCACTTGCACCATTGATGAACAACACATCGCATAATGGCTATTGGACCCGTCATTCAATGGCTACTGTTACTGAACTCACCAGTGCTCATTATAACAGCACACCCCTAGATGTATATGAGCCGGAGCCATCAGCGGCTGTGGCGGCTGTAGCGCGAAACCTGTATAATTCTGATTACGAGGGAGCGGAGGAGGAAGTTGAATACGTTGAGTACGAAGAACATGATGAAGGGCTCGATGTCGAGCTCGACTCAGATGTCGAGGCCGCGCGACAGGCAAGCCTCTCAGCCGCTAACAAGACCAAGAAGCGGACAGTCACCAAGCGGCGGCGCAAGCGCAAGCCTGGACACGAGCGCCGCGATGAGAAAGGGGAGGAAAAACACCACCATCGGGCACGTCAACAGCGAGGGCGCCATCGCCAACGATCCCACGGTTCCCTTGAGGAACCCCATGAGGTGCGCCGTCTTCATTTTCCATGGCTGAAACGATCAAAGGATTGCGCGGATGAACACCCGGCACTGATCCATCACACCCCCCACGAGCAACAACGTTCAAACAAACCACACAACCACCCCCCCGAGCCTCCCCAGTTCACCCTTCCGCACCACCCCCCCTATGGCCACCTTTTCGGCGAGGTGGATAGTGTGTACTCCACTGACTCGCGTCGCCTGTTTGGCGAGGTCACGCCGAGCTCACATTCTAGGTCTGGATCTGAACCGGATCTCTCACACTCGCCGAGCGACGATGCCGACTCGGGCGACGACTACTTCCGGCCTCAGACGCCGACCACGCCCGAGATGAAAATCTCGGCACCTATCCTGGACACGTCGCCTAACATGCCGACGTTACTGCAGCCCACAGTGTATGACCCCACAGCCGAACTATGCTCCGAGATCACGGCCGTCCAGCGTGATCTCGAAGCCGACGAAAAGCATCGACTCGTCGCCGAGGATGTGGAAATGCAAACCAGCGCGCTGCGGCGGGCGAAGGAGCTCGTACTTACCCGCCTAGGCAAGGAGTTCGGTTCCAATACCGGCGCTAGCTTTGGCGGCAGGATAAGTCCCAGGAAAGAAAGCTTCGGTGCGTCAACGTTCCTTAGCAACTCCCGCTTTAGAGAGGGTTTATTCGGAAAGAACAATGGCTACATGCCACCCCACCCTGCCACCTTATCGGACCACAGGAGTATGGACGTACCAATTTTATTCAGTCGGGGATGAGTTATGGATGATGATGATGATGACCTAAAAGGGGATTAGAATTTTAACGACTTGTAATGACGACTTTTAACGACTAACGATTCAAGCACCACCTTTCCTTCCCTTTGTCTGTCAGATTGATGCCTGGCGTCCTGAACCAAATTTTCATTTGTGTCGCATTGTCATGTTCGGAGAGGGGGCTTAAACGGAACCCATGTGGGAGGGGGCGCAATTGATACCCTTCTTTCGATCACGAATGCTCTAATGCCCCCTTAGTTGTACTAGCATCATCATGTAAGAAGATTCGGTGGCACGGGAAAAACGGCCGGGCGACCAATCCTCTACGCGATGTTGCCGACGACCTGCGTACGGATAGGAAGCCTCCCGAGATTACGCCAACTACAGTACCTTAGTGTTACTACAGCATATAGTCAGTCGTGTGCAAATTTACCGCAACTGCTACTGGAACCAATCTAGCTACTCGGTGTCAGTGTTGTAAACGAAGTAGTTTGTGGTGTCTGGTCGAGTGTCCTCTCTGTCTACGCTGCCTATATGCGCACAATGGACACTCTACCCTTATCGCATCTGGAACCCATGATACTTACTAGATTGGTCAATTCGGGGATGAGTGGTGCCCCCACTGGTGGCTTGTGTTTCGGTGACCTAGACCCACCAGTTTCTGAGACTTATCCGCACGATCACCGACAGTACCTACTCCAAGGACTCGGAACTGACTGACAGGTTGATCATTCAGGGATTAGAGAAGAGAATTAGGTAAGCTAAGATTAGTGAGTTGGTTGGTCCAACAAGCGTGAACCATACATCGTGGACGCCATAGAACCCGACAACCAAGATAAAAGGAAGACCGAGAGAGGGAGAGGGTAGCGGTTTTTTCTTTTCCCTTTGGGAAGGATGTTTCATTCCGGAAGTGGACAGCAATCGAAGACAAGCGCTCCCGAGGCAGGCTTGGCGCGCCGGCAAGCTTTCGAGCCGAGAGTTAGTGTAGCCGCTTGTAGGCATGACTTACATCATATTAGGTGGCATCTGGAACGGAACGCCACCATATAGGTCACGTCCAACCTGCGAATCTAACCTACCGTAGGAACGTCTACGTTACTAGTGACACCGGGAGGGAATGTGAAAGAAAAAAATGTCGGGTTAATATCTCAAGAGGTTTTATTTCCCCTCATCATCTTTGTCCGCCGAGATACCCAGGATGAGCGAATGAGTTGTTGGTGCTGTTGTCCGATTGACGAAACCTAACTTGGGACGGAGGAAAACCATGGGCTCCTTCAACACCTTCACCTCGGCTCTAGGGGCCAGCCTCATGCTATACGTCTCGTACAGACTCCTGGACACAGCACGACTATACATGCACCCGTCAAGCCTGCACCGGTACCTGTATACCGACGCCGCGGGCCAGCGCGCCTGGGCACTCGTCACGGGCTCGAGCAACGGGATAGGGAAGTGTCTGGCCTTTGAACTCGCCGGCCACGGGTTCAACATCGTCATACATGGCCGAAACCCCGCCAAGCTGGAGTCGGTGCGGAACGAGCTGCGGGCCGTCTATCCAGGCATCGAGGTCCGAGTTGTGGTCGCGGATGCGTCCCAGTGCCAGGCCGTGGATTTCGAGCGCATCAGGGAACAGTTCGCGGACCTGCACCTCACGGTGCTGATCAACTGCGCGGGAGCCGGGCCGCAGCCTTCGTTCGGCACGCTCGAGACATATACGAGGGACGAGATTCTAGAGAATATGCATCTAAACGCCGCGTTTCCAACGCTACTTACGGCTGCCATGATACCGGTGTTACGAGGGCAGTATCGGCGTTATACTAAAAATACCAGGAGCGAAATCGCCACGGAATCCCCCGCGAGACGGCGGCCCGCGCTCATCATCAACATCGGCTCCGTCACGGACGACGGGTTCCCGCTCGTGCCGTTCTATTCCGCCGGAAAGGCGGCCACGCACGCGCTTCACAAGGCGCTCGCGAGGGAGGCGGCGCTCGACGGCTGGGCCGACGTCGAGATCGTGTCGCATCGCGTCGGCGCCGTCACGGGCGTCTCGCACACGCAGGAGCCGCCGACGCTGTTCCGGCCCGGGGCGCGGACGATGGCCAAGGCCGTGCTCGCGCGCACGGGATGCGGCCGGCACGTCGTCGTGCCGTACTGGCCGCATGCGCTGCAGCAGGGGTTCCTGGCCCTCTTGCCCGCGGGCGTGTTGGATCGCATTATTAATACCGCTATGAGAGAGGAGAGGAGGATACAGGATGAAAAGACGAAGAGGACGTTGTGAGGAAGGAGAGGAGAGGCGTTTGGGTCGAAAGCTTCGAAATGTATATATTGCTGCCCTGCATGTTCACTCGCTGTATGCGTTTTGGGTATCTGTTTATTTGTGGTGCGGGCTGTTATTTTAGGGCGGATCATATGCATTCTACGCTTTGGTTGTTGCCTTGTCATTTGGTCATTAACCGAGGATTGGTTATAGCACCCTCGTGCTATCCTGTTGGAGAGGAGGCTGGGTTTTTATACTGGAGCTTATTTCTTTCGAGGTACGTGGCCCAGGTACGATGCGGCTACTCTACCTCTATGATACCATTCAATAAGCAAACGTTCAAAACAAGTTTTGGTTCAATGAAGTACTACTACTTATATTATCTAGGTTCTCTCGGGCAGAACCATTAACTGAAATATCAGGCAATTACATATTACATGCATGCTAAGTTGAGCTTCTCCTCGGATTATGGTTCACATTGGTGAACATTCGCTAGACCTTCTTACGCGGCCATTCGCCATGCTGGTCTATAAATGTCGGCGCTCTCCTCCGCTTCAGACCTACCTACCTTTTCCCCCTTGGTTAGATAGTGGGTTTTAAGCGGCCAAAAAATCGTAACAGGGTTCAAGATCGATGATGAAAGGCACTGATGCTAATGGCCAATATAGAATGAAAGTCTCCGCGGGAGCTGGCCACAGTTGTTGATGAAAATCATTCTTTTGGCTAGGCCGAGCTGAGATCTTCCGAATCTGCGCTTTGAGCTTTCAACCCCCCCTCTTCTCTAGTAGGAAGATTAATGACGTTTTGAGCTGAAGAGCTTTGGGACAAGCGGGCGAAACGCTTCGCTGTGAAAGACTAGTCGTCTTTTCCCGTTGATGCTTGCTACATATACTAGAGTCCTGCCAGCAGTACTGGAGTTCTCTTCACGCTTGACATCTAAGTCCTGACATGATTTCTTTGCAATCTTTATTTTTCGATGAGAGCATACTCGAGGTTCCTATTTGCGCGAGAAGCCTTTGCCTCAGCTGAGGCATATATACAAGAGATAGTTCAGCCCATTTCTGCAAAACAAGCGGGTTGTTTCTCTGGTTAACAAAGCTCGTATTCCACCGTATTGAATCTGACGGGGACGATAAATATCAGCCAAGGTCAACGCTGTAACCGGAAACATGGCGCGCTGAAAGCTGTAGTGAGACAATATTCGTCACGATCCCATCTCGTGGCGTATAATAGGACATGGATTATTACGTGCGGGGAAACCGGGGCCGTCCATATAGGTCCATATAGTATTCCTGGATCTATAGTCCTAGGTTACCCGGTGTCCGGAATGGCGTCCGGCCTCACAGCGAGCACACCGCTCTGCTTATGGGCATGTCTCTGATTGGCCACGCGAACGTCCCGAACACTTTAAATGTCTCTCCCGAAAATGTGAGCAATTAGTCTTGTCTAATGAATAGTAACAGTAATAGGAATAGCACGAATGCGGCTCTCTCTCCCCCCCACTGCTAAACAGGGGTATATGGCATCTAAGCTTTTGGCCTGGCGTTACTTACTCCTCATCGAAGCTGCACGAAGGCGGGTTCAAAGAGGCAGTTGATCTGCAAACCTGATTGATAACGGGAACCACCAGCGGCAATCCCGAGCCATACCCGGCAATCACGAAGCCCTCTCGTTTTACGGGCGGTGAAAAACTGCACGTCATTGATAAGGTCGCAATGTCTGCGGATTTCTTGACCGGATTGGGCAGGCCAGATATGACGATGACGATAAATACGAACGCGCAACGCCCGGCAGCTATCTACTCTATACTATTAGGCGCCAGCCACCGGCCATGCAGGTGTCAAGCTACTGTAGGTTAAGTAGCTCGCCACGACGATTATGATACCAGCCATCCATGCAGAAAGAGAGTGCGTCGCTCGAGCGTCCGGATCTACGGCATGCGGGGACGATGCATGAGTGGAGGTAGGACCCGGCCGCGAGCAGCATTGGAAGTAACTGTAAGTGAGTAGGTTATAAAAGGCAGGGTAAGACACACCCGAGAGCAAAGCATTGCAACCCGCCATTCCTCTCCTCTCGTTTGCGTGGGCTCGAGACAGAGAAAAAGCTTGGTTCGCTCCCCGTGCTCGAGAGCTCGGGTCTCGTTATCTCCCTCCCTATCTATCTGTGCGGATACGCGCACGTTCCGTCAATCACGATGCAGCTCATCACGTCGACAGTCCTGCTGCTGCTGGGCGCCGCCTCCTTGGCGTCTGCGAGCTTCATCCCGCCGCATGTGGAAGAGCTGCTCAAGAGGCAAGTCCCCGCCGAGCCGAAGGGTGTCACCACGCTCAAGTCCCCCGGAGGCTCGAAGATCCGCTTCAAGGAGCCAGGGAAGAGTGGTGTCTGTGAGACGACGCCTGGCGTCAACTCCTACTCCGGGTATATCGATTTAGATAACAACACTCATATGTTCTTCTGGTTCTTCGAGTCCAGGAATAATCCGAATGAGTCGCCTATTACCCTGTGGCTTAATGGAGGCCCGGGCTCGGATTCGATGATTGGGCTGTTTGAAGGTAGGTCAACTTTAATATTCATGTGTGATAAACCCCTCATCAAGCCACTGGTGTCTCACTGTTTAATTTACAGAACTTGGCCCTTGCAGTGTGGCAGCGAATAAAAGCACGTCGATATTGAACCCGTACGCTTGGAATGAAGTGAGCAATATGCTCTTTCTCTCCCAGCCGATCGGCGTGGGTTTCTCGTATGAGACCAAGGTCGTCGGTGTCGTAGATGAGGACACCGGATTACCTCACAACTCCTCTCACCCCGACGGCCGCTACAGCGATGTCAACCCGTACAGGTTCGACACTACTGAGCTGGCTGCCGTTGGCACGTGGGAGGTGCTACAGGCCCTACTAGAGGGATTGCCCCAGTTAGACAGCAAAGTCAAGTCGCGAAGCTTTAACCTCTGGACCGAGTCGTATGGCGGCCATTATGGACCGGCCTTCTACAAGTACTTCTACGACCAGAACGAGCTCATCAAGAATGGATCCGCCAAGGGCGTTGAGCTGAACATGCACACGCTCGGTATAATCAACGGCATCATCTCCGCGAAAATCCAGATGCCCTATTATCCTGAATTCGCGGCCCACAACACGTACGGCATCAAGGCCATCAATGACACCATCTACAACTTCATGAAAATGAATTGGGAGTTCCCTGGCGCCTGTAAAGACGCTATCGATCTTTGCATCTCGGGAGACCGCTCGACTCCGGACGGCCTGGCTGTGTGCTCGCAGGCCACGGCTATGTGCAGAGGTCTAGTTGAGGGGCCGTACTAGTGAGTTCATACCTATCCTCCAGTCCCAAAGATGGCTTTAGTCCAAGTTAGCCCTCGTGTATGAGCGACGCATACTAAATGTGACCACCCCAGCGCTGTAAGCGGAAGAAATCCGTACGATATTAGGTTAGTATTATCCTGTTTTGCCAATATCTTCTCGAGGCATAGTAAAAACTTGGTCCAAATGGAGACTCCTGTCCTCCAAGCTGCCGAAACCCTTTAGACTTCGATCATAGCCGTAACTATGAATATGGCTGACTCGTTGAGAATAGAGCTATGTACAATGCCGACATCCCACCAGAGCCATGGGTCGACTACCTCAACACGGCCAAAGTTCAGAACGCCATCGGGGTCGACATCAACTACACATCGACGTACAGCCCGCAAGTCGGCTACGGATTCGACTACACAGGAGACCACGTGTACCCCGAGCTCCTCGAAGATCTTGAGGCAGTAGTAGGCTACGGGGTCCGGGTCGCGCTGATCTACGGCGATGCCGTGAGTGGCTACACTTCTCCTTATTCTGCACTTAACCCCTATCTTTCAAGTCCCCTCTGCTCGAAAACCAGTTCCCCCAACCCACAAGCTAACACGCCCCCCCCCCAGGACTACATCTGCAACTGGTTCGGCGGCGAAGCCGTCTCGCTGGCGCTGAACTACACGCACAAGGCCGAGTTCGGCGCGGCGGGGTACGCGCCCTTCGTCGTCGACGGGACCGAGTACGGCGAGAGCCGGCAGTACGGCAACTTCTCCTTCACGCGCGTCTACGAGAGCGGGCACGAGATCCCGTACTACCAGCCCAAGGCGGCACTCGAGTTCTTCCGGCGGATATTAGGGAACCTGGTTGTTGCGGACGGCACTACCGAGGTCACGCCCACGTTTGAGAGTAATGGTACTGCGAAGGCGACGCATACTGAGACGTATATTACGTGGTATACGGGGCGGCCTGAGGATCAGAAGCGGGAATGTTGATAATTGGGAGAGCAGGTGTTTCGCTGTCGACTTGTTGTTGTGGGTGATATGAGTGAGGGGTTACGTACCACGGCCCCTGTTGTGTACAGTCTCTACCTCATTTCGTAGGGAAATACGTAGTCGCACATGCGTGAAGAGCCTGGGGCACGCACTACCTACCTCACTAATTAGCCAGTAGAAATTAAGTAATGCAAAGAAGTTAAACGACTCTAATATACACGGGGCTTAAATAGATGAGTAAAGTTCGAAGAAACAGAGCCGGCACTCGGCCCGCCAGTATTACTAGCTAGCATTACAGACCTATACTTATACCCACCCACACGAGACTTATAGAAATTTTCTCTTCCTCTATCTCTCCCCTTCTGTCTCCGACACTATCCATATGCTTCTGGTGTGACATAGATAGACAGACAGAACAAATCCGAGTCTCGGAATCCGCGACCGTCCCTTCCCCCTTTTCGCCCTAACACCAAATAGTGGAGCTTACCTCCTAGCCCCTATTTCCGATCTAGTGATACAATGGTAGTAAATGGATATGCTCTAACGATAAAGGAAACCGGAGGAATGAACTGGAATGTGCGAAATGGCGCGTATAGTAGTTGTGGAGTAGTGGTTGGTGTAGGTAGATAGAGGAGGCGAGAAAAGGAAAAATCGGATGTGCAATCCTGAAGGTATCCCTTGTTTTCGCCCGCAACTCCTTTTCCTCCCTCCCTTCCGGCCCGCAGAACGAAGTCCCGCCTGTCTCTCTGCCTGCCTATCTGTCTGGTAATCTGCGAAACAAGTCTGTCTCTCTCTCTCTCGCTCGCTTTCTCCCTAGGGGAGAAATTCTGCAGTACATGTAAATAAGCAGACATGTCTCCCTCTCCTACATTGCTATTTCAACCTCATTCCCACACAGCCGACCAAGCCCGCGAACTCCCGCCTCGTCGCCAGCCTCGTAATCCCTCTCTCTCTCTCTCCCACAGCGACGCCACGCAGTCTCATTCAAAGCAGTCGAAGAAGAAGCAGGAAACGGGTAAACCAGCTACGCCGACGCACGCATCAAGCATCAGGCAGCGAGAAATCTCTCATCAGCTCCTTCAGCAGTACAGGGTTAACATCGCCGCCAGCGACCTTCAGCGCCGCCTCGCCGAGCCGCGCAGCCTTCTCGAGGGCCTCCTTCTCGCGGCGCGCCTTCGTCTTGCTCGAGCCGCTCGGCGCCACCCCCGTCATCAGCACCTTCTTGTCATTCGGCGTGAAGTTGACGAAATCGAGATTGAAACCCCCTCCTCCTCCTCCAGCTCCACTCCCACTACTACTCCCTCCTCCTACGCTGTTGGTGCTGGGAGTTGTCGCGAATGTCGACTCATGATGGCTCCCGCTGCCGCTCCGCCGCGTGAAGGACCGCTGCTTCCGCACCGCCAGAGAGGAGCTGCGGTGCTGGCGCCGCTCTTGGTGGTGGTGCCGGCTGCTGCTGTTGTGGTGGTGGCTGCTTAGAGGCGAGGGCGACGCCGACTCTTCGCGGAGATACACTAGGCTTGTGCTGTGGTGCAGCTTGCGCGGCGATGTCTGTGAGCCGTGGTGCCGCGCCCCTGAGGATGGGGCTCGTGGCCGCGGTCGCCGGTCCGTGTGTTTGTGGCCCTGTGGTGGGAAGTGATGGCGCTGCAGGGCCGGCGTGCCTTGGGTGTATGTCGGGGTTGCGAGGAGGTGGTGCTCGTTCAGGTTCGCGCTCAGCACGCTTGCTTGTGGGGTTCGCGGCTGCGGCATGTGGATCATTAGCCCCGAGAGAAGGTCCGCGTTGTTGTACTCGTATGCTAGCTCGCTTTGTTGGTTGTGCATGGATATGTTGTGCGCTGCGTTGTCGTGGTGGTGGTGATGGTAGTGGTGCGTGGGTTCGGCATGGCCTATCTCCGGCGTCTCCCACCAGTTTGGGCTCGGTATGTTGGTGCTGTTGCCGTTGTCGGCTACGTAGATCGTTGACGGGGATGCCGACGACCAGATATTGGTATCCTCGGTGTACTTTACGTCCGTCAGGAGTCCCTCGATCGGCCACTCGGCTGAGCTCGTGCTCCGGTACGTCTTTTGCGGATGCCGGAAGGAGCTCATGTTTGCGTGCGCGGGCTGATGGTTTGGGAAGAACGTCTCGCCGTTGATCATGGGTGTGCCCATAGGCGTGTTAATATCTTGCCGCTTGGCTGAGTGGATCACGACCGGAGAGTCCGGCGCTTCATCGCAGAACGGGTCGTCGAGATGGCCGGTGACGAAGCCTGATGGGCTGACCTGAGGGTCGTTGGGGATCCGACCTGTTAGTGGGGGGGACAATGGCAGACTATGACAGTTTATGGGCTCGTGCTTTATTGCTATTGTTGGGTCGGTGAGCTCGTCAAAGTTCACGTTGTCGAAGATATCAAGTCCAGATCTTGGGTCGCTCAGGAGTGCGTCCAGATCCGTCATGTCAACGGGTTGGAAGTGTTCTTGTCTGACAGGCTTTGGGCGGTGCACCGCACGCCGGACAGTGGCATAGACCGACTCGACAAACCGACCGCACTTCTGTGGGCTCAGTGGTGCCGACGTAGCAAATGTTGGGCTCGAAGGTGCTGTTGCATTCCCTCGAGGTGGTGATGATTGTAGTGATATACCCTCAAGATGCAGTAACTCCGAGTCTGATATTGAACCGTTGTTGAGAACAGGTTCTCCCGCTAAAGTTGCAAATAGTGCCGAATCGGGAAGGATTTGGTCTGCCGAGGGGGTCTGTGATACAACTGCGATAGGCTGGCTCGTAGTTGTGGCCGGCCTCTCGATGTGAGAGTTGTCCGGAGGCAAATCCAGTAGGCAAGAAGGGGAATTGGCCACTTCATTGTGAAGAGACTCAAGGAGAATAGAGGGGCTAGGCGGATCTTCGAGGGCATCACCACCCAGCGCTGCGGCATCACCGGCATCAAAGGTCACAAACTGGTCAAAGAAGTTATCTGCCGTTACTGCCAGCTCGTCATTGTCCGGCCAGAAGGGAAGCTGGTTTTGATCTTTGTCCACGGGATACCGCACCGCAGTGGAGGCCATGTTGTTGACGAAAGAGAAAGGTAAGCACAGCTGTAGGTATAAGGATGACAAATGAATAGGAGAAGACCTCCCCCCCTAATATCACAAGAGTATGGGGTAGCTGTTTGAAGAAGAGGTCGAAAGGTAGGAAGTCGTGCTTGTATCTACTTTCATGTAAGTCAACAAAGTATGAGAAAGGCTGGCACAGCAACAACGACGGAAATTAGAACATATGAGCCGTCCCGAGGCTGAAGAGATTAAGGATAAGTCATGACAGATGCCCGTGGCAACCAGACGAGCAATTGGGAAATTGTCCGGAGGAATGTGAGTTGAGGCATCAAGTGAACCTGGGGATTTGCTAGAACCCATTCCTTCCCCCAGGTCTTATAAAAGAAAGTCTTGTCAAGTACATGGCCCTCGGCTGCTAGGACCTTGGCCAGAATATCCCTCCAGGGGGCTGCGTGTGCCACATCGACGGGTCTTCCGAGAAACAAAGAATAGTGCTCAAAGAACGTAACCTAGCTCGTTGTTGACCCGAGTCGCGATAATGTAGAAACTCGCACAGCGCTGCACAGACGTATGTGGGGTGCGAGGCGAGAGAGACAAAGACACCCTGGAATGTAGAGTCGCCAACTGGGGGACGAGCATCTCAGATCTAAATGGACCCCTACACACTCTGAGCCCTTTAATTCATGTCTCGCTAACACGGCCTTGCCTAATGAGTGATATAGCGTCACCGATTATTGAGAGTGGAAATGTTTTGGGGTGACATTTATAATACGACAAGCTTCCTACATCTTATTAGCTTTAGCTTGAATTACCTCTATCACGTATATACCTTACTATGAGACCTCTTTTTCATCTGCCCTGTTGAATCTTGATCATGCCTGCTGCAGCAATAGTGGACTCTCATCGTCCATTCATTCATCCTTGTCTCATCTCACGATCGTAGTGCCTATAGTATATGGCTGGACAAAGCGTGAATGTCACAGAATTCCCTTTTCCGGAAACAATAGAAAATGAAAAAGAGGTCGCTTTGTGTGTGAGATTTTCAATTCAATGATGCATCAAGCTAGCTTCGTTGCAATATATGGACAATGTTGGCGGGCGATCTAGCGGGTGAGTAGTTCGAGTAATCACGGTCATGGAAATATGAGCCGATTGCCTCGTAGTGTCTGTCGCTAGATGGCCTTTCCTTAAATATAAGATGCATGTGCTTCATCAAGTAGTAGCTCTACATCGTTGGGGTATCTTTTCCTCATCATCTCATAGTCGTCACAGCTGATCGTCCCCTTATGGTCCTGGTCAAACAAAATACAAGATCCTCTACATGGGATCGCAATGCCGAATGCCGCCAACGCCATATGCAATATTCTATCCGGGATGCGATTACCAGTGCTGCAGCTCGCCGGCTGAAATGATGTATCCCCGGTTGTAGCCTGTCCGCCCGTAACGCCTGCCTGTCTTACCCTGGGTATATGTAATATGGCCGACAAAGGAAAGTCATATAAAACAATCGTGAAATTAAGCCGTGGTAGAAGGCGGTTTTTGTGAGGTGGATGGTTCAGGTGTGGATGCTGAATTCGTCCTTCGTCTCCGTCGCATGCGAGGCACGCTCTTCTTCATATTCTTACACGACTGGGCTGCCTCGGTCGAGGAGCGATACCGTAAGAAGCCGAATTTTCTGATGCCTGCTGGGGTACCTGCATGGCGCAGAGCCAGATTATCGCTGAGCAGCGTTTCCTCGTCCAGTTCACTGAAGCCCTGGTCGACTTCCAGTTGCATGCGGCTGGGGAGCAAGTGGGGGTCCATCGGATCCTGTGCTTCGATACGACGTAGAGATGCGTGTAGTGCTGAAGACGTGGACGACGATTTACTCGGTGAAGATGGCGTAGAGTTTTGCACATTGCACTGCACGCCGTTCTCGATCATACCCGTCACCAGACCCAGCATGCGGAGGTTCGAAGCACTCTTGTGCAGGCGTGTCTCTGTACCCCGGCGTGGGCGCTTGACGTCACTTGATTTGCATAGCAATCTCTCTTCCGCTCTAGCTTCGGCGGCCGTGCCGGTGTTGCATTGGTATGGACTGGCTGGTTGAAGCGGATCACATAGTGGCGGTAGCATCGAAGGGCACGGGTCGCATTGCATCGAAAGCTCCGGGATGGGATCCAGTGAGGGAGTAGGTTCCGACGGCTGCGGTTGCATCGACGTGTGCGTAGAATATACATTCGGTTCTTCGTATTGGCCTCTCCTTCCTTGCCCCATCTCTTCTCTTGATTCCTCTTCTCTCCCCGCCTGCTCCAGGAAGTGCCAGCGTAGCGAATCTTGGAAGATGGGTTTCCTATTCAGTCTGTGAACGAGCTTGTCGAGATCCTGGGCCACATCTCCCACGCCACGTAACAAGGCTCTGTCATGGTCCAGTTCTGGCGGGGTTATGGGCAAGCCCGGACGTGGTGGGAGCAGGTGGCGGTGGTGGTGGTGCGCGGAGGCATCGTGAACACGGTAGAGCGGAGGATCGTCGGCGGATGACATGCTCGAGGTCTCCCAGCGGGCGGAGAACACCTCGAGCCCTCTCTTCTGTGCCCAAAATCGGTGGCGGCGTCCAGCAGCAGTCTGGCCGTAGACACCATGCTATGCGGGTGAAGCAAGTCCCTAGTAGGTGCTGTGCAAGTGTGCGTGTGTGCGGGTGGGTGGCGGTTCGGGAGTCGGGAGGGAGTCGACGAGTCTCGACAGAAGGGAGCTGGTCCATGGTCTTTCTCCATGTCGGGGGTTGCTGGGATTTAGTAGGTGGTCTTGGTTGTCACCCAAGACCAGCAGCGAGGCTTGGCGCTTTCCTAGCTCTGATTTGCCCACCAAAACCTGCTATCCTGGGTCCTGCCTGGGAAATGCTAGCAGATGCGCCACCGGTCTAGCTTGCACGCTAATGCGGATCCAACAGACGCACGACAGCGCGCCAGCTTGGAACTTTGGAACTTTGGCTCGTTTCCTGCGACCCTGACAAGCCCTGCGGCCCACCAGCCCGCCAGGCAGTCTAGTGTACTTACGCTATCGCAGTGCGACGCTAGTGTACACATTCGACGACGCATACCTAACCTACTAGTACATACTAACCTTGGGTAGGTATACTAGTACTGTACCTGGGTCCTGCCTGGGTACGGTAGGAACCTACTTACATATGTATTGTACCTACATTTACCTAGGTAGCATCATAGGCTCTCCTGCCTTGCTGAACTGCGTCCTGCAGTACCTTAATTCTTACTGCACTACACGGGCGACCTAACCATGAGAGGATTGGCCGTTGTGAACTATCCCGTATGCAAGTGTTGTATTGCCTCGACAAAGAGCGGTATTTTCTGACTAAGGTTGTGTGTGTGTCTTTGTTTCAATGTTCGCATCGAAGATCTCTCAAAATGACGAATGATGATAGTCATGTGTAACACTTTGGTCTATGTACTAATTGGGGGTTGTCGCACGCATTGGCTACCTACCTACCTCTCCGGGATACCGTGCTCACTGTGCTGGTGGTCGGCAACCTATCAAGGTGGTATGTGGCAGTGAGGCGTGAGGCAGTCAGAAGGGCGATTTACCTGCAGCCTGCTATTATATCGTACCGAACATGCCGATGGGATGGTACTGCCTACACTCCATTACAGAGTACATGCGCTCACCAGCTCTCTCGGATGTGGTTTGGCGCCCTGATACGGGTGGACCATGGTGATGGGCTAATTAGTGACAGTACAGCAGTAGTCGATAATTACCTGACAGGGGCTCTCATTCCAGAAGGATGGTTCGAAGTTAGTGCTGTGCAGGCAGCCGGAAGTGGGCCTGAGGGGGTGGAACAGATCCGTCTGACTGATCATGTGCAGGGCATGCCTACCTACTACATCCCTACCTGCCGAGTACTGTACAGTAGTTTAGTTGGTGACTCGATCAGTCTCGTAGGGCAGCTGCTGTCTCAATTGGTACCTGGCGCATCATTTACCTCGTTATCATATCTAGTGTAACATGGTGCTGCCTTATTTACTACTGCAAAGTACCCATGACGTGGTTTATTCTGTCAAAAACACTGCGCACGGTGATGGTGCGACGAGGCGAGTTTAAGAGCCAAGGGCGCCAACTCGAGCCAACGAAGCGCTACCTATATATATATATATATATATATACCAGTCCAGTAGGTAGCGCTCTAGTTTCAGGCTGGTACTGTACCGCACAGCGTACTTATTGGGATCTTCGAGGCCACGGGGCAAACCCCAAGACTCTTGCGCCAGACAAAAGAGAAGGAAACTTGTCGGTATTAGGTAAGTACATCGTATAGTAGTGGTGTCTGGTGTGACATTTCCCTCCCTTTGGTATGTAGAATTCTAGTTTGGCGTGATCCTAAATCTTTATTGCGAATATTCTATAGGCCGACAGACCACTGGTGGCTGCTTGGTGTATCTAGGTGCTATACTAAAGTCGCCCCATCTCCACACGGGTGCAAAAGGACAAGGCCAAGACCCAACGTGATCTAGCGCGCACATGCAGGGACGACGTTTGAAGCTTCAACAAAGGAAAGGATAAGGTTACTTGTCTGGCCGGAGAATTCGACACTGTCTTGAATGTAAGGCACATACCTAGCATTGGATGTTTGCTGCATGCATGGTCCTTACATACGAAGGCGATGTGGCAGTTGTTATCCGACTGAGTGGTCTGAAACTTGACATATTCCGGCACACGTGTATACCGTATGGCAAAGCTTAAATTCCTTGGCAGGTGGAAAGGTTCCGCATGCTCTTATTGTGCTACTTACACTCGACCACGAGAGCAATGTGGATCTTCTTATGGCCTAAAGCTAGACACGATATTGTGTATCCCTTGGGATTTATTTATATTAACTGTCTGTCTGTGTGGTGATGGACGAATCTAGACTTCAAATTCCTTGCAGCCCTCTTAGTTCGTGATGCTATAGATAAAGCACCCGTAAAGTGCGAATGGGTCACCTCGCCAGGGTCCGACAGAGATAGTCGGCTGTCGGCATCGCCACGGTGCTTTTCTGTAGCGCAGCAACTAGTATGCACTATGCCTTAGTAGCGCACTACACTTACACGTGTTTGACTTTCTCGACTGGGTAGGCTAGGTACTGACTTACACTAAGTGCTGTAGATTGGTTAGCTTGCAACGTTTGTCAAAAGTGCAGCAGGTATTTGTCACGGCCCAAGTTCCCGGGTCCAGCCCAAAGAAGAGCGCTATCATACATGAGCTGCCTCGATCGATCAACGGGCCGGCGGCCATGCGATCTCTTTTTGATTATCCCTTGTCCGAACCCTAACGCTCTGTCTCAACTCTGGCCAATGCGCCGGGGCAAAACAAGATGACACCGGAGCCGGAGACCGGATCTGGCTGGTCTCCTCGATAATACGCTTGTTATTGATTCTATACTAGTATAGTATAGGATTCTATACTAGTATAGATTATAGTATGGGTGTAAGTAGTATATGTCACACAGAGTATGCTGTAGTTTGCAACAGGCATGCTTCATACTGAGTTAACAGGAATAATTAGCTGCGGATGTCAAGGTACCATTCCGCAGGTATGTAGTACCTATACTTATAGCACCGCTTCGGAGGGCTATCAAACCCGAGCAGGTGGTCCTCCGTGGACGCCAAACAGACAGCTGATTGGCCTGTATGCAGTGCATGCATCTCAGATGATCTGGGCCATCCGGCGCGTGGGTGTGCAGCATGACGAGCTAATCATTTGGAAGCAGCGAAGACAACCGTTATCCCGTGTTTGTTTTATGCACAATTTAGTCAATTAGGTACAGTCAGACTGACGGCTCTCGGATTCAGGGATGAATTTTTGCTCTGCATTGGCGGCTCTCTCCCCTGCGACAACCCCTGGCTTCAGCGGTTGCAGCGCGCCCTGAAATGGAAACAAGTTGGCAAGCGAAGCCGATCTGCAGCATACATATGTAGTATATGTTACGAGGATAGTAAGTAGCAACGTCGCATCAGGATGAACTCCTATACTCCAGAAATAGGTACGTGGTCAGTCATGAATACGCGATAAGTGCGAAGTATTAATAGGAGAGTCTAATGACGATGGATTGTTAGGAATATCAGAACCGTGCTTACAATTCCAAAATAGCTGGCTCACATGCTCTGTTCTGACCCGAGTCGTAGACGTCCTGCGTGTGTCGTTGTATTTCTCACCACGTGCAAAACACCAGCATGCAACTAGACACAGCGAGAGAGAGTTGGAAACGCACTATAGATGTTCAAGTAGGTACCGCTAATCATTCCAAAGGTGTGCCTCGAGTAGTGTACAGTAGATACGGCTTGCGTATGAAAGGCACTCTATCCGTATTTGGTCATCTATCTCCGTGCACTACGCTACCTCTTGATCATGTCGGTCATATCGTATGGACTTGGCTTCAAGGGGGAAAGGGAAAAAGTGCTCCGATGGCCAAAAGAGCTCTGCCAAGCATCAGTTCCTGCAACAATTTAACCCATTTAACAGGCGACCTAATTTGCTGCTATTTCGAATTGTATTTGACAGGTGCCGAAATACGCGAGCGCAGAAATACTACGTATACCAGTACCTATATACGTACATGTATACTTGGACCAATGTGTAAGTAGGGAGATTACACGTCTATACTACACTTCCATTTAGGGCTGTCCCAGAAGTTTGGCTCCTGTTGTGGAGTGCATCCTCGAGTCAGACGGCGCCACGGCAAGACCCAAACAACCTCACCGAGCGGCTGGCAACGTCGCACATTGGCGCATTGCCAACGAACACACGAGTCAGCATCTGGCCAGAGATGCCCGCCGGAAGCTGGGGAGCTGGAACGTTCGTCTACCATTTACCGAGCGTTGGGGGTGGATGCGACAACTTGGGCTGCTTTGCCCGATTGGCACGCCCGACCGAAATTAGCACCTGTAATCCGCTCCGCATGTTGGGTCTGGCCAGAAGGTCTCGCCACCACGATGGACCAGGAGGCCCGAGAACGTGGTAACTGGGTCTCACGTGTGGATCGATGTCCCGTTTGCCGGGACAGGCGGAGAAGAACTGCTAAGTAAGCTGAGCTGGAAATACACAACTCGCTTCCACGTCGGTTATACCAACGAGCCTGATATCTTGGTTCTGGGCGCCTGCTTCGAAGCCGCGGTCCCGAGAACTGCGCGGCAGTTACTGTTGCGTCGGGCCGTTCGGGACTGGTGTGTGGGTGACGATTCGGCTGCCGTTGGTCGTGGCGCGTCGGTGGAACTTTGAGCATCCAAGGTTGTTCAATGCAGTGCGACGCCAATGGGAGAGTTTTTTATGCCAGGAAGTCGCGGGGGCGTCGCGTTCACATTCTTGATAGTCCCTTGGCCGACCGCTATTGGCTCCCCCTTGAAAGAGTCGCTTTGACGTGGTCCGATAGTCAGCATCTAATCCCCGGAATGGTGTAACGGCACCCTGTCGCGACGACGCAGGAGAGGTAAATCGGACAGCGAGTTCGTCCGTGGTGCATCTGCATGCTACAGTACATAGGGCGAAACCGACAACCGCAGTTCTGTCTATCTGTGGTGCGACTTTCGGATCAGAGCACACAGGCAAGGCGGGCAGCTGGCCAGTAGCGTTTCGATCCGAGTGGCTGTCTCTGTCTCTGTCTACTGTAAGTATCCGAGACCCAACAGCCCTAGACGCAGGCGCCGACAGCAGCGGCTATGCGCAAGCCATCCCATCCCTATTGTCTCACCTAGAATACCTAGCTGGTCATTCCCATCGCCTCCTCGTGAGTGGCGCTTCTCATACACCGCCACTAATACGTACTTAGTCCGCGAACGGTTGGGCTTGACTGTGCGAAAATCCTCACTGCCTTTTGCCTAGTTTTGAGGCTGAAACTAGTCTCACATAGCACACACGTGCACAATGCGTGTTCACCGTATACTAGACCGGTCTTGCCGGTCGGTTCATGCTTGTTGGATAGCGTACGAATTGGCTTGTGCGGCTGAGCCGTGTAGATATCCTTCATTCATCAGGCTCCGATGTTCGGATCTCTCAAGCCATCCCGTTCAATGGCCAGCGAGATATCGCTTTGCCTGTGTTCTTGTCTCATAAGCGAACGAAGGCAACTCGCTGTCTTAAGATATAAGCAGAGACAAGCCAGAATCGTCAATTCGGAGAACATGAGTCATCTCTTTGCCCAAAGTTGGGGGGATAAGGCGCGAAACCGGTGAGTAAAGGGCGACTGGATCAGTCCCAGGAATTTGGGCTAGATTCAGATGGCGATGTCATTTGATCTTTTTGCTTTGACTATACGGAGTACCTTGCCTATATCTTACGTTTGACTCATGCCCGCTCAAACCAAAAGCTCTGGATTACGTGTTGCTTTGCTAGTCGTTCGTGCGCTATATTGCGCCTCTCAGAATTTACGAGTTGCCAAATCGTGCCACATTCAGCCAACTTATACGATGCGGGCGTTAGCTTCATGTACCCAAGTGGGAAACCCTATTAATCTGAATTCTTGAATTATCTGAAACCACGTGGGAATCGTCGACCCGACGGACGAGGTGAACAGCCACGATAGAGAAATCCTACAAGCCCGAAGATCTGATCATCGTATGCTAATCTAGGAACCGACCCGAGTGTTGTGGTGGCTTTCAATAGCCCAGAGACATGCGGAGATTATCCGCAGCCGGGCTTTAAAGGAACGCAGAACTGGTATACTGACACTAAGTGGCGGATGAGACATACGGTACCGGCTCGTTCCTAACCTCTCTAACGAATATTTTGAAGGCTGTCATCTAAAGAGAGATAGCAAGGGAATGATTGTTGAGTGTAGTGCCGCTTCTAGAGTATCAAGACAACTTCTATTTGTCAAGATTGTAATCGCAATATAGTGCTGAGTGACGAAGAGAGAGAGAGAGAAAAAAGAGGAAAAGGCACCGTTCGCTTTTCTTCTTCCGTTCAAGTATGGTTCTTGTCAGCTGAAGTGTGATACTGTAGGTGCTCAAGGTTGTGGACCCAATGTTTTGGCTGTAATAGGAAAGTCGCCGACCTGAGGAGGCGGCATGAATATTCCGGGTGTGTACATGAGATTATTGAGCCTCAACAATCAATTGAGGACTATTAAATTGACCTTACGACGTCTCAAGCTGCCACTAAATGCAAAAATCTCTGACGTGGAAAGATTAGTACCCGACCGGTACTGTACTTGATTTCGAGAAACAATTGAGCTAACCTAGCTGCACTGCAGATGGGAACACCATGTGCCAGGTGGGCCGCAGTGTCTCCACTCCAAGGTGCTGAGTAACAGCAGTATTTATCGATTTGACTTATCGGGACTGATTCGCTATCTGCCATCTTATCTAACCTAACCTACGACGAATCTAATCTAATCTATCCCGATGCGATAACAACATTGGCCACAGCGCAAAGGAAGCAGACCCAAGACGTGACAGCGACGATATGTCGGCGGCTGGCTCGGCGCTGGCTCAATTGAAGCCATTCGCCCTCAATTCGCGTTCCTTGTTTGTCAAGTGTGTCCCGGCCCCGAGAAGTTTCTACGAGCGGCGCGCTGTGCTCGCTGTGCTGCAGCGGTCCTCGCAGCAGTCGATCGAAATATTCAAGAAGCTTCAGGTGGGTGCAATACTTTGATTGACGTCCTTTTCGGGTACACTCCCCCTTTTCTTTCATTTATTCTAAGAGCTGAGGAAACAGGATGATTCGTCTTTTATAGTCGTGACCACGAGACCAGACGCAGCTGTGGCCCTCCTTGACAATTCCCCTCTCGAACGCGCCATCCTGTCCCAAGGCTCTAGCAACGATGTGATCTCGGCATCGTCTACGTGGAGCTCGAAATACGAAGAGGTGAGCGGTCCAATTGCGGCCCCCATCAACCTGATGCCCGCCGATGTGGCCGCCAGCCCATCCCCAGCATCTGCCCAGCTGGGACTGTCCTACAAGACTTTCACCCTACATATATTTCCCACAAACGAAGACTATGATCATCCAGCGGAAATAAGAAAAAACCCCCTCTATGGTAAATGGCCCGGCAACGGCAAGACAGAAACGTTTATATCGACCGCTTTACAGAAGGTCATACCCTCGGGCGCGATGGCGCCGGCCCTACGAGACTGGGAAACTGGCAACCAGCTAGCTACCGACGGGGACAGTTTCGCCGACGATGGCCCCGAGGGAGCCGCTTCCTTGCTGTTTGGGAAGAAGCGCGTCACTGCACGGGAAGCCTTCCTCATGGAGAGGATACGACGCAGACGTACAGAACAAGAGACGCCGAAGGTTATGAGTAGCCTTTACAAATTTGCTGAGGAATGCAAGACTAAAGCAGAAGAAGCACAATCGGACCCTTCATGGGATACGGCACCTAAAGGCACCTCAAGCGCTGGAGAACCAGACCCGCTTCTTGACGATTCTACCTTTAAAAAGCTACTGGAAGATTGAGGCTCGTAATTTCATAGTTCAAGCACGAGTTCTACAAGAGGTGATCAAAGCCGCTCTAACCGTGTTGCTGCAGTTGATATACAGCACTTAGGCTGCATATCATGCTGCTAAGAGGATTGTCAGCATATATTCATCCATGCGACACCGCAATCTAACTGCGCCCGGTGCTTACGTCAACGCAGTGGACTATATCTTATATGCAATCCGCATCATCAACGAGGCTCTTCACCTCCAAGGTGGGCTGATTTTGGGGAGGCCTCAACCGGTCCGCCAATGGTTGTGCCGGGCCTGGTTGCGCTTTATTCGCTGCCGCGGTCACACTGCATGTGTAAAGTAGGTATAGCACCGATATATGCACGGCTGCCTGTTTGTTATCGACGAGGAACGCCAGCAATCAGCAATTAGCAATTCGGAGGGGTCGGAACTCGGCAGGCAAATCAAACTGTAGGCTTGTGCACGTTCTTGAGGTTGCAAGGCTATGTGCCTTGAAGCTATTGCCAAGTATTCGTAGGGCTGGGGGGTTTTAGAAATATTCACGCAGGTTCTTTATGGTGTAGTAGTAAGTGCCCAGATCTCACAAAGCACAAGGCACAAAGCACAAAGCACGGAGGAGGAATGCAATGCGGGAGATGACGTCGGTTAGTCGGCAGTGGCCGGTCCCAGCCCCACTCGCTGTGATGGCGCAATGCAACACTAAAAACAAGAAATACCTGCGAAATTGGCTGGCCGCCCCCCACATCCCTTGCATCATCCAATCACGCTGCCCGGTTTCGAAACAAAGCCACGACGTCACAGCTGGATCGCATCGAACATGGGCCTCGAAGGGTGTTCCAATGGTGTGATACTATTCCCACAGCTACTGTCATCCCAATGGCTAGCTACCTCTGAGATCACAGCACTAGCGAATCCATCCCCAATTAGCGCCCCCCCTGGACGGCATGACGTTGCTTATCGACTGTCTTCCTTGGCATTGGCCCGACGACAACATGGGCATGGGCATCGCAACGTGGTTGACATCGTGTTGCTCGACCATGGAACACCTCTGACGATATTCGGGCTGGGGTTACACCTATATGGAATCATCTACTAAGACTTATAATAATCCCGCCTCCCGCTCCCCCAATACATGTTCTTCCTCCCTCATTCCAACCTCTTACCAACGTCCATCAGTCGCCAGACACAGCCACTTCGCAGCCGTCCAGCCGTGTAATTAAACAATAAAACAAACCAGACATATATACGCACCATCCACACACCGACGTTTTACACTCCACCGTCACCATGGCTCGGACAGGCTTCATCCACCACATCGGCACCTTCTTCCTCTTCGCTGCCACCGTGCTACTTATCATCACCGATATCTCGGCCCCCGTCGTCTCCGACATCTCGCTCCTGAAGGTTGAGCTGGGCACCAACAGCCGGTCCGGCCTCTTGGACGACAACGACCGCTTCCCCCAGATCACCTTTGGCACATTCGGCTACTGCGTTAAAGATGTTCAATCGTAAGTTACTACAAGCATCACCCCATGTGAAATTACACGAAAGCTAACATACCCTCCCCAGCGCCGGCTCCAAGTCCTGCAGCTCCTCGCACATCGGATACGACCCCGTAGCCGTCATCGAGCGAAACGTGCCCGACACCTCGTTCTCCGACTACGCGCACGATACGGCGCGCGCGCTAACGAAGGTTATGGTCTTGCACCCGATCGCGACGGGTCTGGCCTTCATCTCCTTCTTCCTGGCCCTCGGGTCCGGTTTCGTAGGAAGCTTTTTAGCCGCCGTGGGGGCATTTATCACCTTCCTCGTAGTGCTGGTCGTTCTCATCACCGACTTCGTATCTTTCGCAATCATCAGATCTGCAGTCAACGACTCGTCGTCTAGCGTCGTGGCTTCCTGGGGCGCCGCCTCGTGGACCACCCTCGTCGCCGCCATCCTGTGCCTCTTCGCCACCGTCATCCTGCTCTTCACCTGCTGCTCCGCCCGCCTCCACCGCCGCCGCGAGACGCGCTACCGCGACTCCAAGATCTCGGCCGCCTCGCCCCAGCGCCGCCGTCGCTGGTTCTAAGTTGGGCGCGCGAGGTTGACTTCCCTTCACGATGCTCCAGAGATGGTTATTTCCAGACTCTCTATATACCAACCAATCTCTCATCTTACCTTCGCCCCCCCGTCTTTGCGAAAGAGATGCGAGACAGAACTATTTAATGATTAATCTACGAATGAAATGAAAAACACGACGAACGAAGAATTTGTCAGGGGGGCGCAAGATTTGGTGTTTCTTCTTCTTCTTCTTCGTCGCAGACTGAAAGAAAAGATGGGGGGTTGTATCTCTCTCTCCTTCCCTCTCTATTGTATATCATCTCGTATACCCGACGAGGCTCTTCGTTTTAAGCCTTATGATACCAATTAACCAGCTACCTCTACTGTTTTTCCGTTGGTCTTACTTAGAGCAAGAATAAAAACCCTAGTTATATAAATATAAAAATAAAATAAACAAGTTCCAAGCATCCATGAAATGAAAAGCGTTAGTGATAGATGGATAGGTACTCTTGTATTGACCATTATTTGGTGAAGAAAATAAGCTTGTTTTACCGCTCATCCCAATACTCACTCACTCACTCACTCACCATGTAATAATAATATCACACATTACATCAAACCAGGTAAACTTCAGTCAATATCAACACTCCAGTCAGTTGGTTCATAACCCATTTGTCGTTTTAATACGGCGTGACAACCTAGCCTAGCCTAGCCTAACCTAACATACACAGCATCGCGAGCAAAAGTGCTCACAGAAAATGAAACCTGCGTTACGCCACTGGATTCTCTACTCAGGTGCATTTTAAGCCTCCTCTGCCTGCCTTCAAAGAACGAATGAGAACCGCCCTCGGCCCACCTTGGAGAAGTTCGACTGTGCCAAAAACACGCGTCGCAAAATAGGTGCCTTGGAAGAGCTTAGTCATCACGACTGCCCAGGTAGCCAGCAAGGCTCCATTTTCCATCTCCCAAATTATATTAAAATAAAAAGACAGCGCAAATGGTCGAAATCGACCAGCATTTCCTCGCCAACTGGATATGGGCATCTGGAAATTTATTCTTTCCGCCGGACAACTGCCGCAGGCAGCTGATTGGTTCAGCGCCTTCTCTTCTTGTTGCGGTTGTTGTCCTCTTCCTCCAGACCGCTCTCACGATCTTTCCGCTTGGCCTTCTTCTCCAATTCGTCCCAATCCTCGCCTTCATCATCCTCCTCAGAGCCCTCCTCGCTGGCCTCATCGGACGCGTTGCTATCGAAGTCCGAGTCGTCCTCACTGGATTCGCTAGCCGCTTCCAGTTCAGATTCCGACACCTCAAAGTTGGACTCCTCCTCCTCTTCTTCGTCGGCCTCATCATCAGACTCGTTCTGGAGGAATGACCAGCCACCATCTGCAAAGAACTGATGAGTATCGGCTGTCACTGTTTTCATGATGGTCGGCCAGTTGAGGTTTAGCGGTCCTTCAGTGAATGCGATATCTGACGAATCCAACCACTCTTTCACGTCTTCCAATGACTCGACGGGTATTGTGTTGACGTGGAACGGCGTGCGAGTGAAGTCTTTGAAAACGAAAACCAAATCAAAGTTCTTGAGACCGAATTGAACGCGCTCCAAGTGGGCAATCTCAATATCGTCAAGCGTGACGACCATGAATGGCGGCTCTGTAACCTGGATAAGACAGTCTGTCGTAGGCTGGATGTAAACATTGCTGCGGAAGGGAACACCGTTGAAGCCAAGCTCACGGAGTGGCATATCCACTTCCACGCCCTCATTTTTGCCGGCGTCAGCAATTTTATCGGCAAATAGCTTAAACATGCGATCCAACTCGGCTCTACGTCGTCGTTCTTCCTGTTCAGCTTCAAACTCATCTTCATCACCATAGCGGTATTTCCGCTTGCGGTTTCCAGTCTCGTCAAACTGAATATCTGTGGCTTCTCTGTAGAACTGTACGTCTTTTGTCTTCTTCTTGTTACCAATGATGATTGGGTCCTTTAGATGTATATGAATGACCACGATGAGCTCATGGGCACAAGGCTGGAAGAATAAGTGACGGATGTTTGAGAAGAGCACGTCAACCCTCTGCTGCGTGTTGAGCGGGGACTGATATCGGATACCGTTCTGATGGATTTCCACTTTGCCAGGAACACGCTTGCCTTCCATAGCAGGGCGGATGTATAGATTATCCATGACGGGAGGTCGTCGGTCTGTTATACTGTTAGCGCATAGACTCACTCAGGGTCTCCGAAAAATGCTTACTTCGTATCTCAATGAGCTTATCCTGCTCAACAACGTCTTCCATATCTTTCTTTTCTTGCTCCTTCTTAGTCGCCTCCTTCTTCATGTTTGAGATCTGGGTCGCAATTTCTTCGTATCGGTCGCCGTCGAGAGACCGAAACGTCAGACTCCGAACGAAGTGCGCGGATGCATCCTCAAAAGGTTGATCATCCTTTCGCCCCACTCCTTGGCCTGGTGATAGAAAGTTGATTCTCAAATACGACCACTCCCCCTCATCGTTCTTGCTGGCATTCTTGATGGTGTGAATATGGAAAGGAACAGGCCTTCCCATAACTGGGAGAACAACCGTGTGGTTTTTCTGGTCCACCACAATTTCCAGATTTTTGATTCTTAGAGGAAGCTGGTTGTCTCTTTTATAAGACTCGAATTTCTTGAACTTCTTGACTTCAGTGCCATTTTGGCCACTAGTAGACTCGGCAAATCTTGCCAAGCCTTCTTTTTGCTGCTTGGCTGCGAGTTCTTTCTGGTGCTCTCGACGCCTCTTCTCTTGATCTTCGTCAACCTGGGTAGTGCGTTCGGACCGTAGACGCGTATTGGTGATATTCTTAGTAGCAACAGCACCAACTCGAGCATCCCTCTTCTCCTTCTTTGGGGTCGGCTGGATTTCCTCGTCGTCCTTAAAAAAGAATGAAGTCGCATCCAATTCGGACGGGGCATCGCCAGTGAAGACAACTGGCTCGCTAGTCGTCACTCGGATGGTGTCGGTGATGACGAGTGAGTAAGTTTTGCTAAGCTTGTCTTGCGGCGAAGGGTTCTCAACATCCGTGAAGCCGGTGGTGATGCATAATGTCATGCCATCTTTCAAAGCTCGTGTATTCTTTCCATTCAAGATTAAACTTGTATCTTTACTCTCGATACCAATGCCCCATCCCACATTCTTTACGAAATGCTTTTCTAGGTCGGGTTTTTTCGACCTGATGTAACCAAGGGCTTTGCCGTAGACGTCTTTGGCGAGTGCCCCGTCTCGAACTTCTTTTAGTGCGAGGTTGTGTGCTGCGTGTAGGATCTTATAGACACTCTCTTGGGTTTTGTTTGGATCGACCAAGAAGGTTCGTGCAATGACAGAGCTGTAGGACTTATATCGCAAGCCCATACCAGCAATGATGACGCCGGCGTGAAGATTATCGTTGGTGGGCTCAGCGTGGAGTTTGAGATCGTACTTGCCACCACTCTGGACGGCCGGACCCAAATACCAATCCAGTGATGATGGATCCAAGTCTGAGGGCAGTTTCTGCTTGCCCGGCAGCTCAACGGTCTTCCACCACTTCTCGTCGTCGAGTTTCGAATCGACCATTTGGGCGAGAGCGCTGTGCTTAACTTTCTTTTCCTGGTCGAGGATATCGGACATCTGGTCTAGGAAATAAGGATTCATGAGGGCAACGCAAGCCTTCGAGGCAGTTCGCATGGCACGCAGCTCCGTCTCATCCTTGACAGAGAAGGCGGCGGTGGATAGGGCGGCGGAAATGTCGACTTCTTCGGCATCGGGGAATTTGTCACTAAATACCTTCTTCCATTCGTCGACGAAGGGGCCCTTGGACGTGTCCTTGGTGAGTATGCCGACCTTTTTCTGGAGGGCGAGTCGGGTTAGTAGATGCAGACGATATACACGAGAAGGCAGTACTCACGCCGGCCGATTTGATAGTTTCTGTGATGGTGACGAATTGTTTCTCGTTCGCGGCTGCGTCTTTGCCGCGCACGAGAATCTCGACGGGGAATTTACCCTTGGTTAGGGGTTCCAAATGTTTGGCTACAGACAAGTCAACAAGGTTGCCATTCGCCAAGCTTGGCGGCGTGGGTTCGGAGGGGTTCGAGGAATACCTTTCTTTGCGGTGGTGACGACATATAGCTTCTCGGTAGTGAACAGCATCAGGGTAGTCGGGAACTCGTAGCCTAACAGCCAGAACTAAAGGTTTCGTTAGCATGCGTGCGTGCGCAGGCGCCTCGTGGCTGCTACGAGATGTCAGTTCGGACGTACGTGCATGGCGTTGTTCTTGTGGAATTCGGGGTTCTCCTCGACCTTGCCCATCATGATGACGATGGACGAGACGCCCTGGAAGATGCCATTGTCCGAGGTGCGCTTGTCATTCTTCCAGGCACTGATGAAATGCGACGCGCGCTCGTGGAAGAGCTTGGCATCAATCTTGATCTCTGCCATCTTGATGGAGAGCGGGCGCGGAAGATGGCAGGCCAGAGATCAATGATCAGGGTTGGCGGTGGTTGTTGGGAGGACGAGAGATTGATTGATGGAGGTTGGAGAATATTAAATCTAAACGTCGCCGCCCCAAGACCTAAATCGAGTCGACGCGTTAGCAGAACCAGGCCGGCGACCCGGGCAACAACCTACTGTAGGTCCTGGGCTGAAGTGGCGCTAGTACCAATCTGGATAAGCATATTAGGCAAGCTCTTTAAAGTGGGGTCATTGCTGCACTCCACTTAAAGCGCGTAACGCGCCTTGCGCTAGGTCAGTATGTACCTAGGTACATGTAGGTATATAGGCTCTGTAACAGATCCCTAATTGAATTTACTGTACTGCCTAAAGAAATAGTTATCTTCGGTTACCTACCTACTCGCTGAGCTTTTGCATTCAAGAAGTCGAGGCGCTATAAGAGTGGTAGGTGTGTTGGTCTTGACTAAGTTAGCTTCTCGCTCGCCTTCACCTCTCAAGCACTCGTTGCTGACTTACTTCCTGAAACTCTCCTCAGGTCTGGTTTAGTTTCGTCCACAAATGGTTAAGCTGTATTTTGTCGACAGCAACGTTAACCCTACTGTGTTGAGGGGGAAACAGGAATATTGCCCGGCGGGGTTTGAACGTGAAGAAAATGCGCATCTGGCCATTGTAAGTAGGTACCTGCTATGTATGGACAGATACTTCTATGCTAAGGTAGGCCGTGAGGTAGGCGCTCAGGTCCTTTTACTCGACAACATTGTATTTTTCTCCTCTATTAGCCGGACACCCTATCAAAGGTAAGGCAGGCATCCTACTCAATATCGCCACCTGGGCAGTACTACTTAAGCTAGACAGGGGTCCTACGGGCACTGCCCTCACGGGCACCCAACACCAAAAAACGCCCTCAACCACTTAAAACTAGCTAAATCATCAAATTTAACTACAATTGCCTATTTTTTAATATTTTCAATTAAAATACAGTCTTCTGCTTCTAACACGTCTTTAATTGCCACTTCCAGCGGCCCGTTACTGTTATCAGGCACCTAGCAATCAGTAATTTCGTTTTTAAAAATATCGCGATTATACAACCTTTGCTGCGTTTTATAAATATCTGCTATACGTACAAAGCGCTATTTAAAAGCTATTTTAACCTTCTAGCAATAATTTTTAATATTTTTAACAACTTTTACTTTTAAATATTTAATTTTAGCTTTTAAATTTATAATTTAATAAACCGCTTAGTTAAATATTTTTATAGTTTTTTATATTAATAGTTTTAAAATAAATATATTAAATTTATTATATAATTAAATAATTTTTTAAATAATCTTATAAAAATTTTAATTATTTTAAAATATAATAAATTATATTTTAATTTATTTTATATTAAAATTTAATATTTTAAGCTATATTTTTATTATAAATATTTACTACTACTTTTATATTATATTTTTTTTTTTAATATAATAAATTATAATAATAATAATAATTTTTAATTATATAGTTAAATTTTAAAAGTTTTTTAAATGTTTTTAATATTATTAAAAATTAATATATTAATTTAAACTTAATAATATATTTTTAAAACTTTTTTTTTAAAAATTTTAATATTAAAATAATTATTAAGTTTTTTTTATAAAATTATTTTTATTTTTTTTTTTATTAAATTAAAAACTTTTATATTTAATAACTATATAATATAATTATAATAAAATTTATAAAATATTAATTATATTTTATTAAATAAATATTATTATAAAAAATTATTATTTATATAAAAATTATAATTATTATATATTAAAATTATTTATATATTATTATAATAAATTTATATAATAAAAATAAATTT